>JAJHUR010098981.1:0-15814 GCA_027495735.1 Lutjanus campechanus | reverse complement strand
TTGTAAGATTTTCTGGTTATGGTTTATTTGTTCTGAGTACGTTTCCAGGGTGTTGCTCATGCGTTTTGAAGACTAAAACTGTTGACTCATGGCAAACACAAGCCGTCTAAAATGGTCTGGAGATTTCGCCAGACACTCAGGATGACTTCACACAGTGTTTTACTCATGCATTTTTTATCATGGAAAGTCACAGTCACAGCGAAACCGTCAGTGTCAGGAGAAGTATAAAGTGTTATTGATCAGTGTGTTACTAAAATATTCAATCTGTGTGTGCGAGCTAGATGTAAACAAAAATGGCAGCCGCACCCACCACAGACAGTTCACAACACAAGATTGTAACCAACTGTCATTCTCAACCTGGTGTTTAACTCTAGATAACAACTAGGTCTAGTTTATTCATGATTTTTGATGCTGTTGCATCAGTTAAACATGTTGATTTTACGTTTTTAACCCAAACTCTGCAGGTTTGAATTGTGAACATCCTGCAAACTTCTGTTGGTCCAAAAAATCTGGGCCTTTAACAGTGGTGGAAAGAGACTCAACTCATAAGATTAAGGATGAGGAACCACTGGTTTAATCTTTTAACTACATGTTGTATATGGGACACATGCTTCGGCAATAAAACCAAAAAGGAATATTAGACGAGAAAATAACAAGAAGGAGCTACCGGATGCATCATCTACATGTGCTGCTGTTGCATAGCAGTTTAATTTCTGTACAATTTCATACAGAAATTAAAAGATAAATGTAGCATTGTAAAACTATAATATTTGCCTCTGAAATGTAGTAAAGTAGAAGTATAAAGTTGTATATAATGTAAATACTCATATAAAGTACCTCAAACCTTAAACCAAAGCAAACACAGCACTTGAGTAAATGCACTTAGTTACTTTGTGGTCTTGAACGACATATTCATAATGTGACTCTTGTAATATTGGCAAACATGACTTAGGCTGTGGGATTCCGCTATCCAAGAGCCGTGTGTGTCAATATGTTGTTGTTGATAAGACTGTGCACTAATGCTGCCAAGACAAATTCTACCACATTGAATGAATTTGGCCGAAGGCAATTTAAGTGGTTTTAAAGCAGCAAGATGAATCGATTTTAAACAGCATTCAAGGGTATGTAGCATGAATGAGGGTCTGTTATTATATAGCATCCTTTTTTCTTCTTGCTTGTGTAATCTGGGACGTTTCGTATGTGTATGATTGGCAGACATGATGATGGATTGCGTGATAATCTAATCTTGTTTCTTTTTGTTTGATCATAACTTTTATTCCACTGCATAGTTTAAACTCTGATTAAGCAACCTAAAATCATGTTTGTCAATCATTAATGTTTGGTTAGACATAACATATGAATAGGAAAATGAATCCGTTCTGTGTAGGTTGTTATGATTGAGTGTTGAAAATGTGTGGGCTGCATATTATTTATCAGTCTGTTTAACTGTAAATTCAGAATCTTTGTTGCATCTTGTGCATATGGAGCCCCCAAGTCCTGAACGATGATATTTTTTTCTTGTGCACACAAGACTGTGAGCTCTGTATTATCATTAATAACATTAGCGATCCACATATGTCAATCTGAAGGCCAGGCAGAGAAGTATAGAAACAGAGCTGCAGGATGTTTGTACAGAGCTGCGAGATTGCTCGAGAGACACAAAAATCTACACTACACACATTTGTTGAAGTCTATTTAGAAATTTTCTCAAAGGTTCAAGGTTCTGCTTTATTGTCATACACACAGAGATTAAAACAAATATTACAATATTTTAAATTAGAGAAGAATTTGCAAAAGAAAACTCCTGCACATGGTCTAACTTGCAATACTACATTTATTCTGTGCTAGATCTTCACTTGGCAAAAACTGATGAAGGTTTATGTCCCAAATAAATGTAATGCAAGTTAGACGGCCTGCGGCAGTTTACTTAGCAACTTTTTGGTCCACTCATCCCTCTCCTACGCACCTTTTTAATGAAATAGACATGCAAAATTCTCTTTTGTTTTAAATTAGAATCGATTGAAACAACTAAGTAAGCAAAAAGTAGAACAAAGTATATAAAACAAGTCTGAAAGAAAGAGATATGTAAGGAAAAGTAAATTAGATTGACAAGGAAGATAGAATACTTATGCACATACACAGGTAATGGTATGGTACTCTTTCATGTGAAATACTGTATTTTTGTATTGTCTGTATCATCGTACTGTGTGAATCATCACATGAAACAATCTTTAAAAAAAAGGGAATTCATTCTCTGGTCGAAGTGCACATGCAGTCAGAATTTGTTTGCCCCTCCACTCAACAATGTTTTTTTCTTATGTTTTTGTCCCATAAAATATCAGAATTTGACTTAACTGACTTGTATCTGTGCAACGTTTGTCAATAAGATGTGTTTTCACATTCTTCCTCTGGAGATGTCTGCTGTGTACTTCCCTGAAATCTGAGATTCAAATGCGATCTGGGCAAGCTCGATTTGGCACATAACAAATCCAAAAGCCAATCACTGTTTAATATGATTTATGCAGACAACAAAACCTGAAGCCTCCCGTGCAGAGTTACCATTAGCTGTGTCAGCCACTGCCAATAACAAGCTAACAAGTTAACAAACAACATAAACAAATAAAAGATGCTAACTAGGCTTAACCATTCTGAAACATAAATGTTTGAGCCTGACTCAGGATTTTAATTTTAGTTTCTTGGATGTAAGCACTGTAATTAACCTACTTATCCACCACATCTTCCTATTTATTTAGGCGTCTTTGTCACTCTTTATAATACCTATACATACCTTAAAATTTGTTTAAGTTGTAAAGTACTTGTGCATGCAGGCTGCAGCGATCCATATTTTACATTAAGATCTCCTCCTGGAAGCTTCTTGTTAAACCAACAGCTGAATATATTATCAAAATGATGAAATAAATGTCTTTTGTGACACATTGATGTTGCAACCACATTTTAGCCAGTTGAAAAGTGGGTCAAAAGAGGTCTTAGATGTTCAGACCAAATGTGAACCAGTTCTTGATTAGAAATCAATGCTGAAATCCCCGTTGGTGCTGACTGGGATGTTAAATAAATTATTACTCATATTTTATGTGCTTTAAAATGTGTGTGGAGAGCATTTGGTGCAATGCGTTTTTCTAACAAGACAAATAAGTTAAGTACATTTTTCATTAACGGCCGTTTTGTTTGGTCCTCTTCTTCAGGCAGAGCCCTCACCGATGAAGACTACCTGGTACTGTCCTCTGGATCTGGTAAGGGCAGCTGTGTTGCACATTTAAACATGCAGGGGGGTAATGTGCCTGTGAGTCAGTACCAGTAGCCTATAAAACAGGGTAACTGTGTCAGGGACTTTCCCTGAGGCTAAAAACAGGATCGTTACAGCACCATGTAGGATGTGAGAAATGAGTTCAAAGCAGCTTGATTTTAAGCCTCTTTTTTTACACATACATGGATACTGAGTGTCTCTTGTGGAACAGATTTTATCTCAGTCGTTATTTTAATTAGAGTGTCTCATGGTGTGAGACTGTTAAGTTCAACAAAAGGATAAGGTTTAATTTAGTACTTCGAACTTTTCTTTTCACACATTTCTTTGCTACACTGAGCCACACAGATTGTTTATTCCTCTCAGTGTCGAGTATCTGCTCGAGAATCCAAAGTTTTAAATTGATTTTCATGCATTCATTGCAACACGTGAACTGATTTCTCTGCTCTGCAGTCCACTGTGGTGGAGGAAGAGGAGGATGGAGTGATCTACACAGTGGTGGTCAAACAGCAGCATGGCGCCCTTAATAGTCCGATGGTGAGTCATGTGTGACTGGCTCGACACGCTGTGTGAGACGAGCGGTTGAAACGGCCTCCTGTTTGCAGTAACGTTAACTTCCTTTCTTGCTCTCCGTCGGTCTCTTTTCCTTCCTGTCTTCCTCCAGTCGGCGGTGTCTCGCTCCCAGTGTGTGAAAGCAGGGACAGAAGAGAAGCTGGTGCTCCACCTCCTCCACTCATTTTCTATGGGAGACTCTTCCTTCATCACCATCTTCCTCTCCACCTATCGATCCTTCACCTCCACCAAGAGAGTGCTGGACATCCTCACCGACAGGTAGAATATCTCTGAACACTACAATTATGTTTGTAGTTTTTGTTTTTTAAGATAATCTAGTTTTCAGGCAGGGTTTTTAAAAGACAGAAAAAAAAACAATAGGTTAAACAACTGGAATGATAGCAGCTCCGTGTGCAATGAAGCACAGTATCCACAGCAGCTGTCAGTATCCTGTCTGGCTGGGTTTGTGCTGTGTGAAGCGATGAAATCTCAGACTGGTTCTGTCCTGTGGGAGCTTGGGTGGAGGAAGACAAAAAGTGAATGGAGAATTGCAGAGAGCAAATCTCACAAAACAAGACTGAGAGTCTGTAACTAGCAGCTCTGTGAAGCTGAGCTTTGGCAAAACAGTGATTTGAGCTAATGCTAACAAGTTACCATGCATGCTGTGAGAATGCTCATCAGGCTGATGTTTAGCAGGAATAATGTTTACCACATTTGCTGTTTTAATTTAGTCTGTTAGCTTGCTAACAAATTAGCACGAAACCAAGGCATCATCCAGTGCTGAAAAATAAAGCCAATGGAAAAATTGTCAAGTACTGCAATTCCTCCAGTGGCCACTTGAGGCTGACTCCAAAAGTGAGTCTTTACAGCAAAAAATAAAAACTGCTGGGGTGAATTTTTATACAATTGTATTAAGCTTTAAAGCCATGTATAGTTAAGGGCGTGCCTGCTTTGAGTAACAGATTGATAACAACACAGATGGCTGACTGTTAGGTAGCCGCTTCATTTGGCTGCCTCAGCTCCACTGACACTCCACCTCTTTGCCTATTTTTGGATTAGCCAGGAGTTAGGCGCTGCCAAGATGGCGACGGCCGGGGCCAACATACGCTGAGCTTCACAGTGTCTCTTCAGAAACCTGGCGGTGACGTTACAGATGCTCTATTGAGTAAATACTGTCTATGCACTAAACACAAACGTACAGCTGATGGGAATGTTATTAGTTTTGCAAGTATTTGGTCATAAGCCAAAGTCTTGGACGACGTAAATTTTGACCTGATGATGGCGCTGCATGAAAAGTAAGGGTGGGTAACAACTCATTCTGAGGGGAATGTGAACGTCTGAACCAAATTTCATGGCAGTCCATTCAACAGTTGTTGAGATATTTCACTCAAAACTCTAAATGCTAACCTCGCCTTGTTTCGATGTCTGGGTCCGTCTTGCAGTTTATGTTCCAAAATACTAACATCAAGAAGCTTCTTTTCGTTTGTGTTCGTTTGTTCCCTGCACAACCCTGCTGTAATTGCTGGTCTGTGCATATTTGCACCAAATTTTCTCTAATAATCGTTGAGTCTGGACAAAGTGGTGGACTGACTAACAGGCACAGCCATCTTTAGAGCCACACTTTTGGTGCACTAAATACCTAAGTGCAATCAACAATAGAGTCTGCAAAACTGGTTGATCAATTTACTTAATTTTCATATTCAGTTGTGGTCTAGATTTGCAATTTGTCTTCAAACTGAGTGTAATTTATACAGCAGGCTCGAGATTAATTGCGTAACTTAACGTAGGGACACTTCACAATGCAGGAAGCACCTATTTATATAAAATAACTGCAACTTTGCAACATAACTCAGCAAAAAAAACTTGCTTGTAAAAGCTTGGCTCTGTTAAAAATACTTTGTTGAATAATGGAGGCATTTATATGAAACACCTGTTTGGAAAGTTCTTCCAAAGAAGCAACACAAAGGAGAGTCAGTTTAGACTCCAGGCAACATGCTCTGTTTACCTGTTACAACAACACCTTTGCTAAAGAGCATCTTGAGAAAAACAAGCTGAAAATAAATTTATCACAAAGCATGAGTATTATTTATGGTACAGCAGACGCACATATTTGAATAATGTGAAATCTGATGTGTCTGTTTTTTCTCTGCTCCACTAACTTTTGTTTTGGTGTTAACAGATTGGAGAACCCGCCTGGGGACAGTGAGAGGAGCCAGACGAGACAATCTTTCAACAAGTGAGTTTTTGAAAATGCCGTCCAATGTCTTTGTGGAGCTTTAAGTATGACATGCGGTGTGTGCCTAACTATATGTGTGGAGCTGTGGGCCGTAACTGCGTTTTCTAAAACAAGACTCTTAAACAAGTAAACATCAACAGAAAACACCACAACAAAAGACATCAACAGGACTTAGAAACTATCTCAACATGCTATTTCTGTCTCATAGTTTACATTGCAACACATTTCAACATTAGAATTAATTTTGAGTCTTCTCTCTGTCCTTCTGATGTCTGTAAATCCAATATTCACTTTTCGTTCAGAGCTGCAACCAATGATTATTTTCGTTGTTGATTAATCTGTATATTATTTTCTCGATTAGTCGATTCACTGTTTGGTCTATAAAATGTCAGAAAATGGTGAAAAATGGTGATCACTGTTTTCTAAAGTCTCATATTACCTTTTTTTGTCCACAACCCAAGGATATTCCATTTACTATGACAGGAGAGTAAAGAAACTAGAAAAAAATCACATTTGAGAAGCTGAAACTGGAGGTTTTAGACATTTTTATTTAAAAAAATGCCTCAAAATGATTAATCGATTAACAAAATAGCTGGCGATTAATTTAATAGCTGATTAATCATCTATTAATCTTTGTAATCTTCAGTTTGGTGCTGGGCAGGTAGTGTACAATGAGTTTATTATTGTGTTTTTGCTGAAAACGGCTGCTTGCTGCTAGAAACCAGGCTGATGAGTGGGGTAGCTAAGTCATGCCACTAACTCTTACGCACTGGTCCTTTACATTTGTTTTGTTTTCTTGTTTTTATTATTTTTATTATTATGTAGATGTTAGCTATCGTTTGAATCCTATACTTAGTTTTTTATGCTTTTTATGCCTTATGTTTTTTTGGTTCTCTGTCCCATTTTTGTGACCACGATATTTCAAGAACACCTTGATGGACTTTCTTCAAACTTGGCTCAAATATCCAGTTGGACTCAAGGATCACCTGATTAGAATTTGGAGGTCACTGCAACCTCACAAAACACATTTTTGGCCACAACTCAAGCATTCATATGTTCATTAATTCACAAAGATATCCAGCAGGATAAAATTATGAGAGGATGTCATTTTATAAAGTAAAGGTCAAAGGTCACCTTCACTGTGACATCATAATGTTCAGCCCTCTATCAGTCCTCTGTACTCCTCTGCAAAAATTGTCTCTAAGTGAAGACAGCATGTTTCTCCCTGGAAATTAATCACTGGAATCATACATGTATAGTTATAACGTCTATTTTGCCACAAAATGCACATTTTTAAAAAATTCCTTCAAAATCTTCACTGTACACGTATTATCTGGACAGACAAGGATGTAAACTACAACTCGACTGGCTGGCAGAGACGTTCTGCCACATTGGTAATTCAGTTTTTTGAGAGAGGTTCTTGGTGCTATCGGCCCAGGCTTTCTCGCTTAAAGGATAACATTCAACCTCTGATAAACATTCAACCTCTGTTAAATCTCGTACAATCTTGATCCTTTGCTTCCACAAAATGATAGATGCATCTCTAAGCTGCTTTTCTTGTCTAAACCCCTTGAGAACGTGATTTCTGGGCAACTTTTTAGATGTGTCGGGAAATATCAATATATTCAATCAATTCCAATCTGCAATGACTTGTTTATCTCCACCAGCTCAGGGTTTAGACCAGAAACAGATGCAAGTTCCGCTATCACATCTGCCATCAGTGACTCCCAGCGAAATCTGATGATTGATTTAAAAATGATTCTTTTAATGTACAAGACGTAAGTTGTTTCCCGATGACCTGCTGTACCTCTAAGGAACTCTGAACCGTCTGGCAGTCAAGGCTAAAAAACAAAAGATTATCATCATCATTTCTAATGCTGTGATTCATAAAGTTTGAAGAAAGACATGGAAATGCTGAATCAGTCTGAATGTCAGGAAGAAAAGGTTGAATCATTTCTTCCTTCAACATTTCTCTTCTCATTTCTGCAGAGCGGTGTGTACAGTGTTCAGCACGTGGCTCTCTGAGTATCCTGAAGACTTTAAGAGCTTGGGGGAACCCTCTCGCCTGCTGCGCCTGGCTCCACTCCTCCCCCAGGACTCCTCATCTGCAGCCGACCTCCGTGCTCGCCTCCTCAGGATAGCTGAGGAGCTCAGCGAGAAAGCCCTTCTCCCTGATTCCCTCAAGGGTCTGTATTTTAACTGGGATTTAAATGACACTCTTAAGGCTTCGCTAGATGAGGTTTTCATGTAGAAATACACTCTTCTTCTCAGTGTAAATCCCAAACCGGGGCTGCAAAAGACAAAACAGTACAATGCTTTCTGTGGCATCCTTGATTAAAGAAATGGGCCTGCTTTAGAAGTGTATTTTCAGACCAGTTTAAAATCCTGAAATATTCTGGACACTACAGATACTTTGCTATGAAAGTTATGCTATGATCTCTGCTATGATAGTTTAAATAATTTTAGCTCGTTGGCTAGAAATATAGGTTTGTCAGTCTGTTGGTCCACCATTTTGTTACGAAATGAACTATCTCAATATTTATTATTTTAAAGGGATTGCCAATATAGCCAATATAACACACACTGAAGAATTTATTGCTTCAAATGACTGAATTTACCATCAAAACTGATTGGAAATCCACATGCAAAGAGCCAATTTTTTTCTTTATATCGATCATCACATCAAAATTTCACTTTGGTTTATGATTAAATGCCTGCAGAACTAATGGCGTTCCCATTAGCCTAAGCTGTAGGCCTACGTGTGTTTAGTGCTAATGAGCGATGTTAGCATGCTAACCTGCTAAACCAAGATGGTGAAGATGAAGAGGTGTTGTGGCTGTGAGCTTGTTGCCATGCTAACATTAGCATTTAGCACAGCTACAGATCTACCAGCAATAGCAGCATTTCCACCAAAAGTACCTGTACTTTTAATTCCAGGAACTATTTCTAAAGGAAAGGTTTCTAAAGCCTGATGTTGTCTATGTTTCCACCATGGTCTAAACACCCATGACGATTAGGTAGATTAGTCAGTTGATGTATGAAAAAGCAGCAGCTGTTTTTGCATGACCTTCTTGCATGCGACTGATGAACAAGCATGATGAACAAAACAACAACCTTGTTTGTGACTGCAGATCTTTAAAAATTGTAGCTTGTAAATAAAATACTGTGAGAATTCAGCCAATCAGAAATGTTCAGCCCTGCCAGCCTTACCCCCAAAAGTCCCTGAACTTATGGAAAGTACTATCCCACCAAGCAGGGACTCTTTGGGAGGTAAAATGATGTCCCTAGAACTCAGTCCTGGTCCTTGCAGTGCAAACAAGTTCCTCCTAAGGTTTCTGGTCTCTGGGAAAAGTTCCTGTGGTAAAAACACAGCTCTTGACTTAATCTTCTTCTCTCTCATTCTCTAATCTTGAGGTCGAGTGAAGTATCTCATCATCTCAAGATAATATTTTGTCATTAAAACAAGATATTTAGTTTCCATGAGGTTTCCTGAGGTAATTGGGTGACTAATCTGTTATCATGCAACTGCAGGATTAAAAAGATATACGGTGCCAACAAACAAAGGTGTGTCTTATATTCTGAATCTACAGTTATACTGAACAGCATCATCTTTTGCAGATCAGACCGGTTTCACCAGCCCTCCCCCCGACCCCTCCAAGTTTGAACCCACCAGCATCCTGGGATTCCCTGCAGCACTGATCGCTGAGCAGCTCACTAAGATAGAGACAGTGAGTTCACTTAAAATATTGACCAATGATACCCAAATTTAATAGATTAGAGGTGTTAAAGGGATAGTTTTGAGTTTTTTGAAGTGGGTTTGTATGAGGTACTTACACAGCCTTCCCAAGTGGGAAACCACCACTAAATAATTGGAGAACACAGGAGTTGTTTGTTTGTGTTATTGTGTGACTTAGGTGAATCCAAATTAAGCTTTTAACACACCGAAATCCCAGAATAAGACAAACAAGCTAACCGATCAGGCAGTGGTGGACCAGTAACTCCTGTGTTCTGCAAGGTAGAATTACTTTTTTTCTGTTTGCTTTGGAGAGAGCCGTAGTTTATATAAAGGCTTATGTAGGCTTATATAAAGGCAGTTTCCTGACAGTTTTTTGGTGGCTAAAATTCATTTTGCAGCAAGCGAAGCTGTGCATTGCTTAGCTTCCTTTGCTGGTACTTTTATGATTTAGTTTACAGAATATGTATGCATGTTTGCAATGAATGGTTTGAGTTGTGATTTTTAGGAAACACTGTTATTTATAGATCTGTTTGCTGTCGCTCGTCAGGAGCTGTTTGTCCGTCTGGTCCCGTACCACTGCCTCGGATCACTGTGGTCCCAGAGGGATAAGAAAGGAAGGGAAGGCGTTTGTTGGTCTGTCCGGGCCACAGTGCGTCAGTTCAACAAGTTGGCCAATGCAGTTTTAGCATCCTGCCTTTGGCCCACGAAGCTTCGCAGCCAGCAGAGAGCCAGACTGCTGGAGAAATGGATCAGCGTGGCAGAGGTCAGCATACAAAAATCAAAGGTCACAGCTCTGAAAATGTAGGATTTCGTGCCATTTTACAAGCTTTTTACAAGGGTTTATCTCGAAATGGCACTGTTAACAGTTTGTCAGTTGGGCTTTTAAGTCTTCCAAAAACCCTCAACTGTGCATTTTCCTACAATAAACCCCCATTAATCCCCTAACCATAATCCTATTCTGAGCTCTGACTTTGCACATACCATCTGAAATTCACAGTCTGCTTGGTTTCTGCTGTGACTGTAGTTGTGATTTCACTTTAATCAATAGCTCAGAGCAAAACACAGTAACAAGGTCTTGATTAATGATTCTTTTTTGGACAGAGCAACAGCAAATAACAAAATTGTGCTCTCTCTATTTGGGTGCATTTGAAGAGATTGTTAAAAATCAGCATATTTTGATACTGGAAGGAGACTTACAGTTCTAGTACACCTTTAGGAAATGGAATAGGAAGTGTACTCTGCATGAACAGTACGTACTGGGATTGTGCTGAGTCAAAAATGTGATGCAGAACCTCAACGCAAACAGTAAAGGATTGAATCAGCTCACAAATGTCACTGTTATACAAGAGAAATGTAGATTAACTGACTTATGTAACAGTGTTATGGTTATTATGTACAATAGGGTTCTTTTAAAATATTTAAAAGCTCACAGCAACGAGAGGATCAGCTCAAACAGACACACACACACAAACATATCCTGTCCTTGGTTGTTGTGGTCACATGAGCAGTTTTATTCCTTACCAAGCCTCTTTATCTGTGAATAATACGCAGTGTCTCTCCTGTATGAAGCTGCATTTGTCATCACGTACACACAAACACACAGACTCACACACACACACACACACTAACATCCTCTTTGGCAAAGTGGGGTATCACTGGTTTGCTGCCAAACTGCCGTCCTGAGCTCATCGCAGGTTTCTTCTGGGACAAACCTCTTTAGCAGTATACATTATTCAGCACCTCAGGCCGACACTGTAACTGAATACCAGCCAGCTCCGCACCCACAGGTGTTCTCAGTTACAGTGAGCATATGTGTGTCTGTCTGTGTGTGTGTGCATGCAAATGAGTGCATTCATCTGTATGTGTGTATGTGTGTGTTTTCAACAGGAGTGCCGAGCCAGGAAGAACTTCTCCTCACTGTATGCCATCGTGTCGGCCCTGCAGAGCAACCCCATCCACCGGCTGAGGAAGACGTGGCAGGACACCGACAGGTGTGCAGCTCTCCAACTGTCTCTTTAAAACAGGAATTAAGATTTTTTTTTAAAATCTGGACTTTGTCATATACACAGAGAATGTATACTGAAGAATGAAATCCCTAGTGGGCAGTCCTGTTTGATTGCCGTCATAAAAAAATACTTAAAAGCTAAAAAAAAAAAGTCAGGACAACATGACAATAAACAACAAGCAAGTAATTAGAGAAGTATACATTAGAATAATTGTAAAAATGAACAAAAACAGCTGAAGAGAAATGCAAAAAAAAAATAAAAAATCACAAAATACTGGAGTAAACGGGTCAAGGAAACAAAAAGTGTAGAATATTACAATTTCAATAAATTAATTAAAGTTAGGAGAGTACAGAAGGATCCTCTGCCTTTATTTCATATCTTTCATTCTGTCTGTAAAAACTGTATAAATGGAGCAGGGTGAATAAAATAAGTGATGAATTTAATAACTTGCAATGAACAAACCTGCAATAAGGTAATTTAAAAAATAACCAAAAGAAATAAAACAAGGAGTAAAACAGTTGAAAAGTCTGACATGCAACAGTTGTACAAATCTGTATCATGACTCGGGGGTAAAACAGTAGTTTTTGATTTGTACAGTGTACTGGGATGTGTAATGCTGTGGGTAGTGAAATATTAAGTAATTGAGGACTTTTATTGACCTCTGCTGGTGACCGAGGAATTGCAGCGGTGGTAATTAAGGTCTCCAGCTCAGATTATAGCCTTATTTTCAAAATAAAAGATCTCTCTCACTGTCTCATAACTATAATAATGTTATTGTGCACATTCCCTGATTGTCACACCAACTGTAAATAACTGTGACATTGTTTACGTTGTTTGTTTGACCTGTGCTTTTCCTGCTATAATGAGCCAAAGCATCTGCTGAGAGAAAAGGTCTCCAGAGGACATTATGTAATAGGAGGTTCTGTATTATAATGCTGAATTCTAAGCGGAAATTGGCTGAAAATACATTATTTCAAACTACAGGAGAAAAATTGGATCACAAAAAGTTAAAGTTGCAGTGTTAACATCATGCAGTTTCACAATAGTGTAGAGCTGAAATGATCAGTCAATTAATTGCTTAGTCAACTGACATAGTTGATTAATTGTCAGTTATTTTCTTGATTAATCGATTAATAGTTGTTTGCCTGAAATGCCAGAAAATGATGAAAAAGAGCACAAAATGACACCTGCAAATGTCCACTCAAGTCAAAGATATCCAGTTTACTTTGAGTAAAGAAATCAGAAAATATTCACATTTAAGAAGCTGGAACCAGAGAATTTTGACTTTTTTTTCCTTTAAACAATTACTCAAACTGATTAATAGATTGTCAAAATAGTTGGCAATTAATTTATTAATGGGTTAATAATCCATTGATTGTTGCAGCTCTAGTCATGTTTCAAGCAAAAATACTAAACAATCCCTAGTTCCAGTTTCTTAATTTTGAGGATTTGCTGTTTTTATTTGACTTAAAAATAAAAGAAAATCTATATTTTTGTTTCTTTTTGAACCGTTGATTAAACAAAACAAGAGACTGGAAGACATCGACTG
The DNA here is from genome assembly GCA_027495735.1 of Lutjanus campechanus. NCBI lineage: Eukaryota > Metazoa > Chordata > Actinopteri > Lutjaniformes > Lutjanidae > Lutjanus > Lutjanus campechanus. The sequence continues at coordinate 2,473 of JAJHUR010098981.1, read as the reverse complement.
AGTATTGTTCACTGTTTTCTGACGTTTAATTGACTGAAGAATTAATCAATTAATTGAATCAAACCATATCACCTAGTTGAAAATAAAGTTTTAATAAGTATACATGGTATAATGCCTACTTAAGGTTTTATATTAACTGTAAATAGGATACAATTAAAAGGAAAATTCACCAGTTTTTTGCTTTCCAGTCAGGGCTGATGGTGCATGTGGTCTGTCGAAGCACTGTGGACTTCATTGCTTCAATAGACAACATATACCGTAAACTCTGACTGGACATCCTCATAAAAAGTGTTGAATTGTCCGTTTAATACAGCTCAAGTATGGTTACGATGAGGAGGAATGTTTCTTTATAGCTTCAAACAGCATTACAGGAAACTGATGATAACCTTGGGACGCTTTATTTATTTCTTAAACACCAAGGCAACCTTGTAAATAAACCTGAAGTCAACATCATGAAGAAGCAGAAGTGAAATGTCTTTCCTTAACCTAAAACAAAAAAAAAAGCCTCTTCAGCAAGTATTGTCCCCTCAACAATAAACTCAAACCATTTTCAGTCACGGCATCGTCTCTGAATCATCGGTTTTTTACAGTTTTTACTAAATTTTTCCATCAGTCTCTCTAACTTTTGTAACAGTGCAATTAGAAAATGCATGCTTTTGACCCTGCAAACTCTTCAAATTCAGCTTCAACAAAATATCGTCATTACATTTCAAATGTATGAACATTACAATCGGAGTAACTGTGATGTAAACCAGTGTCTCTCTCTCACTTCAAATATAAACAATCATTAACTGTAAACCACTTCACTGTTATTGTCACCGGACAGGGAGGCAGTGAAAAGATACGAGGAGCTGTCGGAAATCTTCTCAGACAAGGACAACTACTCACAAAGCAGAGAACTCCTGAAGGAGGTAAGTTTCTGTCAAGACAAAAAATAAACCACAATGATAATGGAAATGTGTAATACTGTATTTTCAAAATTAGTTGGGTTAATGACAGGAAATCAGGCAGAATGATTGTATAATACATACATTACACAACGTTAATAGAACAGGTTCAGTGAGAAATTTGATCTTCTATTCATGGCACTCAGAGGCCTGTTTCTACTTGGGTCCTGACACAGCATGGAACCAGTTTTATTTGGTTTAAAGTGAAAGGTTTGAGTCTGAATGCGTGTTTTCATGATATCTTGTCATTCGATCACTTGTGTGCTGGTTAATGATTCAACTAATCGTTGTCAGAAGCTGGAGTTTCTTGTGCTTGAAAGCTGCCAGTTTGAACTCTCAGTCACAGGGTTGTAGTGTCGGAGTGCGGTTTTGTTCTGGAGTCAGATTTCAACAACTCTTTTCTGATATCTTGACCTTGTTTCAGGCCTATTTTTACTCAGATCTGTGCTGTTCTTGGCTGCTGTTGGATGTTTTTACTGCTTATCTTTTTACCTAGTTGAAAAAAATCTTCAAAGATATTTTTTTCTCTAACTTTCTCCCTGTCACTACAAACACTTCGAGTTTACGCCTGTGTGTACACTGCGGATGCATTATCTCCTGAAGCAGTAGTGTTACATTCAAAAAGAAAGATACCGCAGGTCCTGGTTTGGGACTTAATTACCTGGGCTTGACTCAATATTATCACAATTTTGGGGCTTTTGAAATGACTGCTTAATGCACGAGCTAATCCATGTGGAAAACAAAATGTCAAGTACTCTCCCTGCCTCTGATATCTTTTATTGTGCTAACATCATGAGAATTAAACAGGGTGTTGTTAAACAAGACTAACACACCAGCAGCTCTGTGAGGCTGCACCTACAGGCACTGAGGTGGAAGCTAACATGCATGAATGCTAACATGCTCACACTGACATCCCTAACATCCTGATGTTTAGAAGGTATACTATGGTAACCACCTTAATTGTGCGTGTTTGCATGCAAATGTTTGATAATTAACACAAAGTACACCTGAGAGGTTCATGAGAATGTCGTTAGTTTTGCAGATTTTTTGCGAATTTGAAGATGGATGATTGCACTAGACGAAAAGTCAGGAAGTTTTCCTGTGAAGTCATCCTGTGAAAAAATATGTTTGTGCCAAATTTAATAACAATTGATTCAAAAGTGTTTGACACATTTAAAGGGATAGTTCACCCAAAAATTATCTGCTCACCCTCATGCCGATTGAAAGTCGGGTTTGAGTTTTTAGTCCACAAAACTCTGCTGGAGTTTCACAGTAAAACAGTGCTGCAGAATCTCCCAAACAATATAAGTGAGTGGTGACCAGTTTTCAAATGAAAAAAAAAAAAGTCCTCGACCTGCCAAATTGACTTGAAAGATGTAACTAACTCCATGTTTTTAGCATTTTCACAGGATGGGTGGGTGAACCCTTTAATGGACAATTGTGCAGGATTTAGTGGCATCAAGTGTTGGCATGCGAAACGTGAAAGATCATATCTAGAGCCAGTGTTTGGTGGCCTTGTAAAACAC
>JAJHUR010098979.1:0-14981 GCA_027495735.1 Lutjanus campechanus | reverse complement strand
GGGGAGAAGTTTGAAGGGAAGGAGAGCTGAGGGGACACGAGGAGGAAAGCTGAGAGGAGGACAGAGGGAGGGATGAGATTTTGGGGAGGAAAAAGAAAGACCTTGGGCCCACGAGTGCAAAACTTTGCTTTGCTTCTGCACAAAGACAGGAACGTATAATTAGAGGAACTTTCTGTACATTTCTGGCATCTACAAATTATCTCCATGATTTAGCATGTGCTTTCATCCCATTAACTCTGATAAATAACCATAAATGTCCACAGAAACTCCCATTTTATCCTGTTTAGCATTCAGTCTATTAGTCTTTCATCCCCAATTAGAAAACATCCACAAAAAGCTAAACAGATTAACCAGCTGTAAAGTTGATCATTATGGGAGAAAGAGTGTCCAGACTGGACAGAAGTGAATATTATTTAAAGACATTCATATTTATCATTAATAAAATAAGAACATCTGACTTCATGAAAGAAGTGAGAGACACATTTTTTTTGCCTGAAGTCTGCTGCTGTCGCAGGTTCAACCTGTTCACTGAGACATAATGACAGAGCACAATTTAGTTTAACTTTCAGTAAATACTTTTAATATAAAATGAATAAATAATATCAATAAATATTTTAATGTATGTTTATATAAAAAACATAGAACATTGATTGCTAAAAGTAGGGATGATAACAATTAATCAATGATTGTCACAAAGAATTTGATCAATCACATGAAATTTAATCGATCAACTATAAAATAAAGATCTGAAATATAATAGAGACTATTTTTATGAGCGTGCTCTGCGTGTTATCGATCTTATATATGTTTAAAATGTAGGCCTTTATGTCTTTATGTATTTCATATTGCTGTCAGTGAATGTGCAATATGTTGCTGTGGAAATAAAGCTTTCACTGAGGGGGAAAAACACGTTTGGTATTGTTTGATATAAGCAATTTTTTTTTTGAGAATGTGGGTTTGACTCCCGCCTTTGGTCCCCTTTGCTGCATGCCACTCCCCCGCTCTGTCTCCCCCTTTCCTGTCATATCTTCAGCTGTCCGGTAAAATTACAGGCATGAAAGCCCAAACCAGTATTTAAAAAAATGTTCCCAATGATCAATTTAGAAAAGTGCTCACAATTTGAAACCCGAGCAAAAGCTGAAATAATTTAATAAAGTCATTATTAGTCATTACACCTCCCTAAGATCAGAATTCAATACAAGCCAGGCTACCTACCAGATGTGGTCAGGCACATCAGATCACATTCTGATCACAAAGCATTTACACCTTGCATTGGCATGCATTTTTTCTTCTCTGGATAACTCCAGATACAGATACTATTCTTCCTGTGGTCCACGCACAACAAAACACAACATAAATAACATTTTGTTTGCCCACTTCACATTAATTAGAGTTCAAATTAATGCTGAATGTTCACCGAATGAATAAGTGTCCGTTTATGAGTAGTAAGAAATCGTTGATAATCTTGTAGAAGGAGATAACTGTTCATATTGGTTAAATTGAGGTTAATGGAGTCTGGCAGGCAATGAGACAGACAGTCACTGAACTCCAGGTCCAGTGTGTCCTCTCAGAGCAGTCTGCTTTTGCTATCAGGATTAACAGGCTGAACTTTACATTGACAGACAATTTACAGGTATAAACAGTTGATCAGTTTAAAGTGGATGACTTGTCGTCGCTTATTATGGTCAATTTACGATGCTGTATCCTTCGCTCCTGCAGTTTTCCTGCAGCCTGCCTGAGCTGGGGGGGGGACTCCTACAAAAAAACAAAAAAAACAAAAACAAAACAAAAGCAAGAGTAGCTGGTTAATTCACCTCATTAATGTTGTGATTCTAAAGATGTTCTTTAGAGAAAGACACAAGGTCTCTTTGGTTCAAACATAAGTTAGCTAAGGCCATGTTTCCAGTGAATGTTACGGCTCTGCTCGAATTGACTCAACTCACTCTTTTTTTGGTTTTCAATTGTGAATCATAACTGATACCTGGTACTTTTTTTGATATCACCTTGATTGAGGTTCCAAGTGAGCTGAGCCAATACCGAAAGGTAACGTGAAAAAGCTGCAGACCACTGATTGGTGGTAGCGTACTGTAGTGAGTGTATGGTTGTGTGCAAAGAGTGACAGTGAATGTGCGCTGAGCGGAGGAAAAACTGGGCGGTGAAGTTGTCTATCTGGCAGTAAATGTACAGTTTAGGTTAAAATGTGTCAGGGAATAAAAGCTGCAGCCTCTGAAAACCAAAGTTAAGCTCTCATGTGTTGTTACCCAAATGCTGGAATAGTATCACTATGACGTTGACGGAGCACTGTCTGCAACAGAAAACAAAGTAGAAATACTTAAAGCGAGTAGAGTCAAGTCAAGACAGCCCTACTGTCCAGTGGAAAAACAGCATGAGTAGCTGGAAGCTGCTGAGCCTGTTGGGAGGCTGGAGGTATGTGATTGGCTGTCAGGTCAAACCTCCATTATCATGAAAAGTGACATCATAAAAAAGTGTAATTTGGGAAGTGCCATTATGAAACAAAAACTGACTTTTAAAATAAAGGCATTTTCCAATAACTATTTCTATAATTAAATAAAAAGAAATTAATGTAATTAACATTTTATAATAACGAGATACAATTTGGTTTATTTTTGTATTTTAATTTCATTTATTTATATGAAAATTTTGGTTCATTATGTTTGAATTATTTATTTAATATTGAACACTTGGGCCAAATAAATACACAAATGTCTGCTTAATTAATTGTGGTAAAATACGTTATGTATAATTAAGTTGGTGAGTAAAAATAGTGTCAACTGAAAAAGCAAAAGGCAAACATTTCCCCTGAAAAAAAAACATTAAAATCATGAGGATTTGTAGGCCAGGTCATCTCTGCAGCTGTACTTCATTATTATACTGCTCTGTCACACTTATTTCCTTTATCAAAAAATTAAAGCCTCTGCAAAATCTGCATATTGCAATTTTGATATTTTGATTAATTGTTCGGCACTGCTATATATTATAAATTGTTCTGATATGCTGCACCTGAATATTAATGAGATCAGAATGCTGAAGATGAAGTTTGAAGCTGGAAAGAAAGAGGAATCAGATGGCCATGCATGTAAAAAATACCAAGATGTTGAACTTATGAGTGTCCCTAAAATGTAAACGGAGGAAAAAAAGGGCAGTATTGAGAGTTGAGGGAACATTAAGTTAATGCAGAACAAAAAAAAACAAAGTTAATACATAAGATGATGTGAAATGAAAAAGAAAAAGAACCTTTTCTAAATTGAATAAGCAGCCAGGGTGATGCCAAGTTCGACACCTGCAATTTTTTTTTTTTTTTTTAGAGAAGAAGGGCCTACGGGGCTTTCCACCTCCAGAATTCATGAGGTAAAACGCCCTCAGCAAAAAGATGTCCCAACACACCAGCAGTGATGCACAAGGAGACGCCCAAACTCACTCAGGCTGCATGCTTAAGCTGTTGGTTGGGGCTGATTTGACTTGATGTTTTCTACTTCCTCACATCTGAAATGCGGATGTTTTGTGTGTGTGTGTGTGTGTGTGTGTGTGTGTGTGTGAGTCCCAGACCTTGTACACACAGACACAGGGACTTTCCTCAAATGATCAAGTAGTTTTTTAGTCTTTTGGAGATTCAATTTTTGTTTTAAAGGATAAATCTGTAATAATAATCAGAGATTAAGGAAACATGCTTCCAATACTTCAGGCCTGAATAACTGTTAAAGTTTGCCTTTCACGTTAATTAGAGTTCAAATTAATGCTGAATGTTTGCAGAATGAGTGAGTGTATGGTTAAGAGTCGTGAGAAACCACTGATAATCTTTTAGAAGGAGTAGATGTCTATAACGGTTAAATTGAGCAAAATATTAATGGAGTCTGGCAGGCAGTGAGTCAGGCAGTGTGTATTTTCAGAGCAGTGGGCTTTTGTTTTCAGGGCTTAGTTTTACATTGTCAGACAACATTGCTTCGTATTGCACCTTTAAACAAGATATACTAACAAAAATTGTATTGAAATTCACATCATTCACAAATGCAAGTAGTTATGAAGCGACATAAAGGACAGACATTATAAAAGTCATCACAAACACTGTCGACATTGTTGGTTGGGCAAGAAATTTTAATTTCCGTGCTCTGCACTTTGTTCAATTTATTACCTGGATTGTTGCTAAAACTGGCTGTGCACCAGTCATTTAGTCTGGTGCCATAATTGGTAGACTGAACAGACAGGAGAGCTGTGACATGCCTGAGCAGAACCTACAGATAAATAAAATTCAGTGCATTTCTCTTCTCATCCTCAGAGAAGGCCTGCCAATTTTTTTAAATATAACTCACCGTGATCAGCCTGAAAATTCTCCCTTGTAGTTAAATGTGGTAATCTGCCTCCAGTGGTACCAGGGGCAGCATGCAAATGCATGATTGTGCTATACAATGTGTTTCCTGTCATTAAAAGCGGTGCTTTGCCTCTTTTTTTACCCTCCGCTAACTTTCCCCGGCTCTCAACATTTTGTCGTGCTGACAGCTGGATAGAAACAGGAGTGACACTGACGTGACAAACTAACGTGTGTTTTCATCCCTCGACAGCTTTTGGCAGCGGTTAAGTCGGAGAAAGGCGTGAGCTCGGCTGTGGACTTATGCTGTTACCATGGCAACAAGGCTCTGGAGGCCATCCAGGCTTTCCCCTCCTCCGAGGCTCGATCCGCCTTGGAGAACATCGCCTCCGCCGTCACCAAATTTTGACCTGGACTCACACACACACACACACACACACACACACGCACACACACTCCTGCTTCTAAATGCTTGTGAAGTGTCTTTGTCTGCAGGAGGCAACAGGACAAGAACCAGCAGTTGACACTTCAGAGACAAATGAACTTCTTTCGAGCCAGGTGCTGGCTCATGTCTGGAGGAACTGTTGTGGATGACAGTGTGCATCAGAAATGCAGCAGCTGGATCCATAAATGGTCATCATTAAAAAAAAAGAATTAAAAACACATTACTTCAGCCTCATGTCATGCGTTGTTTTGGCTCTAATACGTACCCTTCCTCTCCTGTGTGGAGAAAACATCACGCCAAGCTGCATTTTAAAACCTGGCACTTTATTGTTACCTTGCTTATCAGCAAAGGCACATACCAGGCAGAACGTAATTTAAGATGTTTTGAGGAATTGTTATTGTCATCTGGAAAATGTGCCATGAACGGCAAATGATGCACCGAGCTGCAGCACTTATTCTGACAAAATTTCATTTTTTTTTTTAGAATCACCCAGGTTCACCCTGCTCGTTACCGCACACCTCAGATGATGCGGAAATCGTAGCTGCTGGATGTAGTGGGTGTTTGCCAAATTGAAGAGCAGCTCCAAACCAGTTGTGAAAATGTCTCAAAGTCGTGTTCTACCAGGTATGTGCCCCTGCTGATAAGCCCAGCTGCAAAAATATGTATTTTTTTAATGGGCTTTGGCGTGTTCTCCTCAGCATGGAGGGGGGGAAATGGCAAGAATCGGGAGTAATGTCATCTATGTTGCCTTATTATGTCTGTCCCCATGCCTGTGTATGTGATCCAAGTCAACCCAGGGGCGGGGAAAGGTCACACAGCCTCTCCCCTTGGCCCAGCCAGCGAGCGCATTGAAGCTCCGCCAAGCAGTAATTATTAATGAAGAGACCTGAGCAAATGGACAGGAAATGCAGAGGTATTGATTGGGCCGGCTGCCCTGCTCTAAGCCGTACAGGCTGGCGCCAGCCTGGTGGCCTGTGGTTTCCCAGGCTGTAGTCTGCAGAGGCGGGGGGGGTACAGCCAAGGTGTGAAACCAGGCCACCGCTGGCAGCTGTCTGTCACATCCAGGCCACACCTGAAGGACAGAGCACAGGAGACAGGACGAAGGAAAAAAAAAAAAAGAAGACGGAGGGTACACACAGCTAACAAAGAGGATTCTGTGTAGCTCGAGAGAACAGCAGCCATGTTGGTACCACATCAGAACACGTCTTCGAGACTTTGAATTTACATGAAGGAGGTTGGCGCAAGCAAGGGTCATGAGCTAAAACTATCCATGCGCAAGCAATGGCTAAATATTTGACTTAGAAAAAGAGAGATGCTTCAAAAAAATATTTATTTTATCCAAATAACTCAACTTGAACGTCCGAAATGACGATACACACCCAATTGATGGTTTTTAGCCATGCTAGCGGTGTGGATCTAGGGACTGCAATGCTGGTCAGTCCATCACTTTAGTCCAGACTGAAACATCTCAATAATGTTAGATGATTGCCATGAAACATTTAAAGGTCCAGTGTGTCAGATTTACAGGGAATTATTGTCAGAATATGGCAGAAATGAAATATAATATTCATGAGCATGTTTTCATTAGTGTGTAATCACCTGAAAATAAGAATTGTTCTGTTTTCATGATTTTAGAATGAGCCCTTCACATCTACAAAAGCAGCGGGTCATCTCCACAGAGGCCACCATTTTTCTTCAGTGGCCCAGAATGGACAAAACAAAGAGTGACACCAGATAGGGGCCTTGTTTGTTTTTTCGCAGGTTTTGCAGCCACTACTGGTTCTCCTGCATGCTTGAAAGAGGACGGTGAGGCGAGTTGTTGCGATCTGGAAACTCGCCGCTAGAGCCTTGCCTGAGCACAAACACACAGAGCTGCTACCATGGCTAAAGATTCTTAGTCTTGTTTATTGAATTCTTCCCCAAAGAACAACTCCTGCACAACTTTGTAGTTTAAAGGACCAGTGTGAAGGATTTAGAGCACGCCCAGTCGATGGATTTTAGTGTCTAGGGATTTCCTACGTATGTTGTGCCAAGTTCCAATCCCAAAAGGCTCTATCTCAGCATTGGCCCTGCAAGTTTCAGGATGATTTCAAAGATTGGACAGCATTTTAGCAATTTTCAACCTCTGAAATTATCATTTTTATAAAAGTATGAAGAAAACTATCAATATTAACACCAGCATTGATGCATTTTGTATGGCTGCATCGATGCGAGTGACCTTGATGGACAGAATTGTGTTTTTTCTTCTTTTTTTTAAAGAAACTCTTATTTGAATTATTCTTTTTTCATATTTGTAAATGATCAAAGAGCTGGACTGAGGTTGTTAAAGTGCTGTATTCGGCTCACGTGCAGCCAGTTTAATTGGCCTGCTTTGGAGACACCTAGCAGTGAAGTCGTAGATTGCAACCAACTGAATACCGCTTGCCTCACCCTCCCCTTCCAAGCATGTTGTAGATCGTATGGCAACTGTAAAACATGAAAGGCCTTCTCTACAGCAAGGGTTTGCTAGTGTAGGTGGCCATGCAACATGGCAACCTCCATGGAAGAGACATAGGCGGCTCATTCTAAGGTAACAAAAACGCAATTATCTTTATTTTTAGGTAATTATACACTGATGAAAACACACTTCTGAATATTATATTGCATATATAACTCTTACACACTAGTCCTTTAAGTTGCATTCAAGTTGCACCAAGTAAGGCGATGATTCATAGCTTGAAGAATGTATTGCTCTTTTCAAGTCTCTTGTTTAGGTGTCAATGATAATTATCCGCTCAGATACCTCAATTTTTGAAAACACGGGGCAGAGCAGTGGTGGGGGAGAAAGGGATTCAGTGGATGAGCCAGAAACAGAGGGGTGGATGAGTGGGAAGGGGAGATGATAGGATATAAAAGAGGAAGGTGGGGCCAAAGTGCAAGAGATGGGGATGTGGAGTGAACTATTTCAAAAACAAGCTCCTGTCTGTTGCTGGGTTGTACGTCCACTTCCTCTACTGTTTTGGTTTCCGCTGCCTGGGCTTCCTGGGTACAGCGAGGTACAGCATGTGCCAGGGAAAGCCTCAGGCTCCTCATGAAATATTTATCCTCGCCGTGAGGAGACATGAGGAAAGTTACATGGAAAGTTAAAAGGACCAAACAAGGAAGGAGGCTGGGGCACTGCCAGAATGACAAATATAGTTACTAAACAGAACTTTTTCAAAAAGATGAGGTCTGGCCTCAGCAATGAAACTGTTGCATAGATGCTCCCAGTAGAAATCACCCAGGCACTGCAGAACAGGATTTGATGGGATGAGTTTTTTTGTTTTCGACTTCACGAAGAAAACAGAGTTCTTCCAGTGGTAAAGCTAAATGTTTAATATACAACAGAAATTGTAGCTTTTTTTCTTCCCTGACAACATTGCTCCTGCCAGCATGGATCTTTTTGATATCTCCTGCGTAGCCCAAATGAGGAGCAGAACGAGTAAGGAGGGAGGTTTGTCAGCTTTATGTCCTGCGCAGCAGAAACCTGACTCTGTGTTTGCTTACAGTTGCCAGTTTGAGAGTCTTGGGTATCATGAAAGCAAGAGTTGGCAAGACTATAAGTTTACATGCAAAACATGAAGTGGGCAACAGCGGCCTTAGTGTGCCCGGCCCAGACGAGGAGTGGTGTAATTACAGCAGGGTCCAGCGGAGAGAGTCGGTCAGCGCAGATTCCATTACACACTTAACACGTGTGAGTTTAACAGAAGAGATACGCTGTTCTTGGAGATTACTTTCAACTAAAACCAAATATTGGAAACCGGGATGAAATGTTGGAAACTATGGTGATATTTTTTGTGGTGATATTCTGTAAAATTTGGCCATTTTCATGTGAAAAAATGTCCAGTATTCAACTATTTCTACTAAGCAGTTAATTCTTGCCAGGGTGAAAAGGCTGTGAAGCAGCATTATGTAACAAATTCTCTACTGAAACATGCGTTAGTAGCATTATTTTACATCAAGTTATCTACTGAAAAGCACAGACAACTCCTGCCATTCAAAATGTTGCTTCTAAAATAAGAATTTCTTCATATACACTCAAAACTGTACCACTTTCTAGTAGTTAATTTAGAGGGTTTATGTCCAATATAATAATTTAAAAAGTTTTGGAGATCATTTTTAAGAACAGCTTTTAGGTTGCCATGTTGTAAAAAAAGAATATCCCTTCACAACTTCAAAATGAACAGATTGTTATTTGTTTAAGCCTTTATATTTGTAGTTATAAACATTAATAACTGCAGACTTCATGACTATTAGGAAGTGAGAAACGTATGCTTTATTAATGGACTGCCAACATTTATAACTGCCTTATTACCACATAGAGAGCATAAATGCCTGCCAGAGGGGTTTTTCACAATCTGGCAACACAACACATGTTCTGATTAATGATTACTGACAGATTAATAAAGCATCTGTAACTACTTATTAAGACTGATTTATTAAACATTAATAAAGCCATAAGTTGCTACTTTATCAAGACATAAAAATGCTTATTATAAAGTAGTACAGAAATATTCATTTAATAAAAATATTAGGTATGGTTCACTACAACTTTTTCATGACCCAAACTGCAACCTTGGGAAGAAATACACAGCCCACAACATGGCTCAGTTATACAGTACTGCTGCTTCTTTTTATTTAAACTCAGAACACAAGGAACTTTTAGCAGAACTTTGATTGGTCAGCACCATTCAAACCTTCAAAATGATATTTAAATAAATTGCATAAATTGCACTCAACTGTTTTGCTTTTTTCTTCCTTGAGCTTAAAATAACGTGGCTACACGCAGCAGACATGATGACAGGACAGCTGACAGGTGTCACTCACACTCTAGCTGGGGTTGTTCAGATACAGATACTGGTATCAAAAAATGCCTCAGATACTGCTTCAAATGGTATCAGTATCAGCAAGTACATGAGTCTTCATACTGATTCAATACCACATCATTTATGAACCCCAAAACAGGACACTGCCACTTTTATGCAGTGTCCTGTACTAGTTCTATGGCGTGCACTCTATGTATTTGTTCATGTTTTACAAAGGTTTTAACCTGAAACAGATCATACAACAGTGACAGGGTTGGTAAGGTCACTTTAAAAATATATTCTGATACAGTTAGTAGTTACCTGTTAAAAAATTTAGTATCACAATATTAAAGTAAAGTAACTTGATCACTGTCCAATACTTTTGGATTGCCTAGAGTAAAATTTATTAGTGCAATATAATCTTTTATGTAGGGCTGAGTTATGGGAAGAATTTGGCGATACGATACGTATCACGATACAGGGGTTATGATTCAATATATTGCGATACAGTATGGAAGGTGATGCATTATTATTTTTTAAATCTACATTTAGGAAAACCGTAACAGTATGAAGAATGCACCACCATATGCGTAAAATCTTGAATTAAAAAGCGTTTTTTTATGCAGTCAGAACACTGAAGACAGCAACACTGCTATCTAGTGGTTGGAGGCTTAAATACAACAGAAAATGATTCACTGACATGAATCACAAAATCAAGGTACTCAAGTGTATCAGTATTTTTTTTACACCCCCATAGTATACATTTGTAATCATAATAATTATTATTATTATAATTATAATTAATACATTAAAGTTAAGGCATCCAAATCAGTGTTGTCAAGGAAAACATTTGAACATCTCCAGCTCTAGCTACTCGTGATCCATCTTCACCGCATGTCACTCAAAGTTTGATTGGGTATTTATGTGATTGTTTCTGTTAATAGATCGTATTGGATTATACTTTTATTCTTGATATCTGATCCAGTGATTTTGGGCAGTGTTGAACCAATACTGACAATCGGTCCATCCCTAATATAAAATAAACACATGTATTTGTAGATTTTAAAGTCAACAATCTGAAATAGACATAAACCAGTGTTGGCCTAATAATCTTAGTGCTGCTTTCTTCTGTTCAGTTTTTTTAAAAATCGGTTCACCCTGCTTGTTACTGCACACATGCTGCTGGCTGTAGTGGGCGTTCGCTGAACTGAAGAGCAGCTCTAAACTAGTTGTAAGTATGAGTCTTTGGTGATAAAAATGTATTTTGTTTAGTTTGGTGTGATATCCTCTCCACACAACAAGAGAGGCTGAGGGTGGCATGAATCAAGAATAATATTATCTGTGGTGCCAAGAAACTCCACAACAAAAATGCATCATATTCCCAACATGTGTTTGAAAAGATTTATTTTTTGCAGGTTTTATAGCAATGGTCTAATAATCTTTGTAATGCTGCTTTGGTCTGTTCACCCCACTACTACTGTACACTAGACCCCACACAGACCCCTTTCTTCCTGCAGTAGAATCTACTTGAACTACTTTTTGTTCTACAAGAGAGAAAATAATTCCTACAGCAGAGTGCCATTTATTCGCATTATACTGGAGAGAAGGTAGACATCTTTATGGCCAAAAATTCAGCAACTCACACCACAAAACTATCTAGATCAGGGGTGTTTCTAGAGTCGGGGGCACTGGCCACCCCTGAGATCTGATTGGCCACCCCAAGTGCCACCCCACGTATGCTTGGTTATCTGTCCAGTGAGAGGTGGGACACTTAGTTTGACCCAACTGTTCGATGGTTATTTTTAAATGTGCTTTGTTTTGTTTTCCATTTAGTCTACAAAAGAAAACAAGGTTAATTTACTTCAATCATAAATGTATAATGGAGGTACATTATGATTTATCTTTTAAATTTTAAACACAGGAATGTAATAAATTGTGATATACCGTAATGTTAGTAATTAAAGTAGATATGAGAAATGGTACATTATTGTGCATATATGTGTGTGTGTGTGTGTGTGTGTGTGTGTGTGTGCATGCATTCTTGCCGCCTCTGTATAAGCCAGTGCCCCACTTAAGCCAGATGGATAAACAGCACTACAGTTAGGAGAAAAGACTGTATTTTGGATTGAACTGTCCCTTTAAATGACCACAGTACAAAGACATGCTGGGGAGCGTCTCATTTATAGTATGTGCATGACTGTGATTTTCTGTCAGTGTTTAAACCCTGTGATGAACTGATGCCTCAGCCGTGGTGTTTCCCTGCCTCCCTCTCTAGTGCACGCTGAGATAGCTTCCCCGCAGCCCCTTTGACCCTATTAGAAATAATCCAGTACATAAAATGAGCAAATGTGCGTGTGGAGTGACATTAGAAGCTCCATTTATCTTTTTGTGAACGACCTATCCGTAAACACCTGCTAATATCATCATATAGCTGACGGTGATGGATGAAAGTCATTCTCCTGCGATGGGAACAGTATGGCTGATTGGCCTCCTCGACACAGACGAGCATATTGGCCAAAAATGACACTTTAACGAGCTCTTCCCGGTGTTAAGTGCCGCTCGCCGGCCCCTCGTCGCAAGCCGTCGCCTGGCTGACCCCGGGCCGTGCTTCCCCCTGCACAGGGCCTGCTCGCTTCATTGGCTGACAGATCAGACTGCCATGGAGACAGCTCATTAGTCGAATAATGAGAACCACACCAGCCACACGTTGTCTTGTTATATCATCTCTGTATCGACGTATTTGTGGCTGGGAACAGAACATTGGGTGCCAGTGTGTGCATGAAATAGCCAATGATTAAGATTGAATTATGGAGCTGTGAGGGCTTTGGTTCATCTCTCGCTGACTGAAATCTCCCTCCGTCCATCAGCGGAAACCAGTTTACCAGCTCATGAAACCAGCTCCTTTTAATGGCTGCTGCCCCTTACAAATCAAAAATGTCCTTCTGCTGCAACAAGTACAGCTCTATATTGAGTGCCTTCTCTTATTCATCATTTCACTTCCAGCTGCTGGAGTTAATATATTTCACAGCAATGCGTTTTTTTAAAGTTTTGATCCTAAAATCTTTGAACTTGGGGAAGCCACATGATACTGTGATTAGTGATGTACAGACTGTCAGCTGTAATTTGAGGATATTTGTAGTCAGAGTGGATGGACAGCCAAAATCCCTAATATCAGAGCTTTTTGTGCACAGTCAATGGAGTGCGCACTGCATAATGACTCAAGAATACATTTTAAATTAAGTTTAGTTCTGTTGTTTGTCTCTGCATTTGGATATACTTTCACAACTGACGATCCATGTGATTTTCTCAGTTCAGGGAGGTTTTACACAGTTTTTTTTGAAAGAAGAAGAGTAAAGTTTTTCACACAAATCATGTCACAGGCTACATTACAACAGAAAATGAATAATATTTGTGTTTGGTGCAGTATTTAACCCATCTTAAAGGATCAGTTTGTAGGATTTAGTGACATCTCACAGTGAGCTTGCAGATTTCAAATAGCTCATCTCGCACTTCCCCTTCCAAGCAAGTAGGAGAAACTAAGGTGGTCATGGCTGCAAAAGGTCGTCTCAAGAACCCTTGTTTGATTTGTCCATGATGGGCTACTGCAAAAACATGGCGGACTAATTGGAAGTAGATATAAATGGCTAATTCTAAGCTAACAAAAAAACAACAATTCTTATTTTCAGGTGACTATACACTAATGAAAACATATTTATGATATTAGATTATATTGACCTAACAATACCAAAAAACACAGTATGATAATACCACTGTAAAAAGTCTGTGATACGATATGTAGCTTGATATTAAAAAACAAATAAATATGGCAGTTTGGGAAAAAAAGACCTTTATTTGATAATAAATCTTATGTATTTCAGATATAATTTGTTTTTCCTTTTATCTTAATGTGCGTCTGCTCTCCTCGTTGAATGAAATAAAATACAAGTAGCCAGCCATATGTGCAAAAACCTGGCATTAATTGTTTTTCCGAATTATGTATGTACAATTGCAAAACAAAAGCAATGCAGCAGTCCTTTTATAAAATGAAATAATTCTCCATGTAATGTCTGTAGATATTGTCACAGTCCAGTACAGAATTGAGACTTTTTATTGCGACATTCAATATGTTGTTTATCCCTATTTTATTACATTTCTGCCATATTCTACCAATAGATACCTTCAATCTTGGACACTGGGCCTTTAAGTCAAGTTTAGTTCTGTTGTTTGTCTCTTCTCTAGATTAGTGTGCTTCCCAAACTGAGTATCCATGTGATTTTTTCAGCTCAGGAAGGTCAATGGACATCAGATGCAATATCAACAACATGATATAAAATGCTTAAGACGGGAATGTTAGATAGCTAGACAGAAAACATTGATCAGCATAAAAAAATGTGTAGTTTGACAATTTTGTAATGTGTTTCACTCTCATCACAGCCTTTGCCATAGTCATTATCAATAAAATAATCTTCCTAATGTTTTCACCATGTTCCAATATGTGTATTTGAGAGTCTGTGCCATTGAAACTGTTGATATCCTGGTTTGAATGTACAGCCCAGAAGCTCAAGATTGACACATTATTGTACTGTGCAGCAGACAGGTTTGATCAGAGCTCATTCTCATACTGTTACAGTCTCTTTCCACATGAGGGCGATGTTGCCCAAATAATGTGAGCCCTGCAGCTCAAAGTGAACAGAGGAAGTGCCTGAAAACAAGAGGTATCGCTCCTACCTGCTTCTGTTTTTGCTTTCCTAACCAACTTTTATGACGAGCGAATTATGACAGCTAATGATGGGACTGTCAGATCTGAATTTATACAAATACATTATACATTGAATGTATACAGTACAGCATATAAAAAATAGTGATTAAGAATAATTGTTTTAAATTTTAAATATTTATTTATATATTTTTTTTCCAGTACTTTCAATATTGTTCCAGGTATTACTGACAATGATAAATTACTAACTAATAAGGCTTGTTCTATATTATTATACTATAGCTTGTTTCGTAAGTCTAGGACTATTTCTCCAGGCTATTGTTGTTGGCTTTCTTAGGAATGTGAAAAAGAGGGTTGTTTCTCAATAAGAAATACACCACAATAGCAACATTTATGATGAGCTAAAGCCCAGTTATTTACAGTATATTGAATTTTAAAGGAATAGTTAATTATCATTGTTGACCACAAGATACAGCAAAATAGAATATCATATTGCTTATTATATATTAAATAGTGCCAACAAACTCCTGAGCCAATCAGTGTTTAGAATTAGAAGCACAAGAAATAATCCAAGCATTTTACATCAGATAGAGTGGTGAAAGAGTATTCAGAGTCTTTACTTCAGTAAAAGTGGGAATAAAACTCTGTGAAAATACTCTTTTACAAGTAAAA
>JAJHUR010098978.1:1005-22757 GCA_027495735.1 Lutjanus campechanus | reverse complement strand
GGATAAAATCCTCTAACACTGTAATTCTATATCATGATTAGGGTTGGGTGCCATTTACATTTGAACTATTACCAGAACCAGTAGGCATACTTGAAGTTTGAAACCAGTTTTGAGAATTTACTCTCTCTGTAATAAGTGCTAGCTGCAGGCATGCTAACATTAGCTGTGGCAGACTTGCCTCTCAGGTTATCATACAAACTACACTCTTCAGATTTTAGATATACTTTGTGGTTGATCAGTAATTTCCTCAGATTAGATGTTTTGCCCTGGCCTGCTTTGCATTTTGCATTACAAATATTGCAGCGAGTGTTGTCTTTGCTGAGTTTTTAAAGTGTAACAACAATTGCGACCACTTTTCGCTCACCATTGCCCTGACTCACTGTGAGTCTGTGGGCAGGGTGAACCTCGCTCTCTCTCCTTCTCTCTAACGTTACACTCTACTCTCTCTCCCAGACGCACACTCATGCACAGATAAATTAAACATGAATCAGTACTTGGCAGTATCAACATAATTCAGTCGCTACCCTTAAAAGTCTCTTTTAAGAGTTAAGTCTCTTAAAAGAGTTCAGTACCCAACCATAATCCTAACACAGATATATATTACACTTAAATCTTAAACAATAGTTGGTCCATTAGTGCATCAACTTGATTTTCTTTATGCAAAAGTATCAAATTGACTGGTTTGCTTCCCAAATTATTATTTGATATTTTGATTTTGATATTTGATGTTTGTTAAGTCTCATGTGAAAGCAAAGTGAAGATTTGTAAAGGCTACCAGTTGAACAAACAAGCAAATTGAAAACCTTTAGGAAATAGCAATGGGAATTTTTTCACCGAACAACCAATTGATTTATTAAGAAAATCATCGGCTTATGATAATAGTCTTCAGGTGCAGCCCTGACAATAGCATAGTAAAATGCCTGGAAAATCCAACAAGAAACCATGAGCCCATGCAAATACAGGAACTTTCTCAAATTGATGCATCATCATAATAAAATCCATTGCGATCCACAAGGATTTGCGGCATCACATTACCTTATACACCCAGAAATCTAACAGAAAACCGTATAGGCATACTATAGATACACTCTCATGGTAAACACTAAGCACTAAAAACTGCATTTTCAACCATTTAGGACACAGTTTTTAGCCTAAAAATCTTTTAACCAAACTAAAAGATATGGAACAATATGGATATTCTGACACACACTATATAGCAGCTTTTCCTCCACTCGCGTCATCCTTAAAAATAACGCTCTCCCGCAACAACTTTGCTAAATTTCATTACCACCAGTGTGCAAGATTACTACCGAGGGAAAACTCGTGTCGTCATATTGCCACTGTGTCATTTAGAGAGAACATGAACCCTGCACAGGAGCATCAAGACGACAGTATGTTCTAGTGAGAAGAACTTCTTGACATGATCCAAAGTAAATAAAAAGCATCGCAATTTGCAATGCAAAAAGGAACTGCTCTTGTCTTCTGCTTTCCAAACAAATCTGTGCTACTTTCAATGTCTGACTTCATATACAAAAAAAAAAGGCATAAGGTCTTAAGACAACTGAATGTCTGGAAAACAAATGTATATGTAAATCAGGCTGGGGAATACGAAAGGGTCAGAAACACACGGCTTAGTAACTGCTGTCCATGTAATCATGAAGATCGGGTGTTATGAAGCTATTTGTCCAAAATGTGGCTTCATGTGTTACTATTTAAAGATCTTCATCTTAACATTTCTCTATTTATGATTGACTAGTGATCTTCTTATACTGCCTCCATGTGAACTGAAGACAGTAACCACTATTTCATTTACAAACCAGACCTCACTAACTAATCAGGCCAATACATTCCTATCCTATGAGAGTGTAAACTGTGCATCTGCCCTCTGGCACAATTCATACAAGTAAAAATGTAACCAGCGTCTTTGTGTCTCAGCATCCAGAGGTATGTTAAGACGTAGTCGTTTGGTATTATGCTGACTAGCAGCAAACAAGACTGGACCAAGTCTAAAAACGGAAATAAACTTCCCTTTCAGGCACGTATCTGATCTAAAGCTGAGGCAGTTAGTCCATTAATCGTTCAGTCCATTATAGAGCTGCAATGATTCATCAAATAATCGATTATCAGATCATTCGCCAACTATTTTGACGAGCGAATAATCACTTGGGTAATTTTTTAAGGGAAAAAAAGGTCAAAATTCTCAGATTCCATGTGTGAATAGTTTCTTTACTCCTCTAAAGACAGTAAACTGAATATCTTTGGGTTGTGGACAAAACAAGACATTGGAGGATGGCAATTTGACATTTTATGGACCAAAAAACTAATCGATTAAATGAGAAAATAATCGACAGATTAATCAACAATGAAAATAATTGTCGGTGGCATTCTAATGACTCTAAGTTAATCTACAACTATTCTAATAATTAATTAATTTTCAGTCCTTTTTCAAGCCAAACTGCCCACCATCTGCTAGTACCAGCCTCTTAAATGTAAGAGTTTTCTGATTTTCTCTCTTCTATGTTATTGAAAACTGAATATCTCAGTTTACAACCAACTTGGGCTCCACAAAGTTCTAATGGGAATTATTATTTTCTGACAATCTATCGATTGGAAATTATCAGTCTGGAAGATAACCATCAGTTTAATTGATAATGAAAATAGTCACAGCCATATCTGTCATCATCATCATTGTCAACAACAGGCTGCACTCAGAGTAGGCCAACCAAGCCATAGTCACAGCCCTAATGTGATCCTCTAATCCAGTGATCCTGATATAAAGACCATATTTATTTACAAAATGCATTATAGATCAATGAACAATGCTTTTATCTTTAAATCTACAATAGTTAATGGATTACATTATGGGCATTCTGTGTTGACAGGTCTAGATATTTTCAATGCATGTATAATTTCTTTCTCAGACATTTCTCTTGTGTTTTTCTTTCACATAACTAAGCATAAAAAAAACATAAGCTGTGTCAAATTATTCCAAGGAACATACACCCATCTTATAAGGGGCCCTTGGCTGAGAAAAAAATGCTCTAATCCACATTTAAAATGAGTCAAATGCCTTGACCACCCACATTACCAGCAACCACCAGTGAGGAACACAAGATGACAGCCAAGACAATCAGAGTCCAAAGATTATGATCCATTGTCTTAATGGGAAAATGTGTCTGACAGTGAATCACGGCCAGGCTGAGAGAGGTGGGTGGAGGTTCTGGGGGGTTAAAGGGAGGGAGGGTGGAGGGGTGACCTTTGACTGACACTAACCGCAGGCAGGAAGGTGAAGAAGTTGTACTTCTGGTTGTTAATGACATTCCTGGGGTACCTCTGCTCCCTCTTTTCTGGGTGGCCGAGCCACACGGTGCGGGGACGGAAGTCACCCATGCCACAGCATCTTGACCACGGGCAGCACCTGAGAGGGAGAGGCGGATGGAAAGTTAAGGAATTTCACATTTAAACTCACCATTTTGTTCGACAGCAATCATGTTGAGAGAGCTACATTAACAAAGAATAAAATATTTAGGATTTTAGTTGATTTAATTAGGCTGTTTCACTGTAAAATGAAGATTCTGTTGGTTGTCTCATGACCCTGTGTTGCATTGTGTGACTCTGTTGAGATAAGGGCTCCATTTTTAATGAATTTCCCGTCACATCTCTTAGTTAATGTGTTGCTTATTGCAGCTACAAACACACTGAACAGACAAGCCGGAGCTAAAGCTCCATGACCATGGAGTCTGGAGATATTTCAGCCTCACAAAATAAACATTAACTTCATCTGGAAAAGGGTGGCCACTCCCTTTGCGCTACTCAAACAAAACATTCCATATCAATCAACCCAGCGCCCAGTGACCTGATTAGTACTTGAATGGCTTTATATGTTATATAACACTGACTATAGCCTTAACAAAATAAAGGCCTGACAAATATAAAGTAGGGCGGCACAATTAGTCAGAATATTATCAAAATTGGAAATTTGGCCAAGTGCAACTTCCAAATAACTGCAGATGGAATTTTTTTTAGGATAAAAGTGCCTTTGTTTGCATGAGCTAACTTGACAAAACCTAAAACCCCAGTCAGAGATATATCACAACGGTGGTTATCAACTTTCTTTGTTAACCCAGACTTTTGGAGGGAGGCTTTCTGCATCCCTAATTGATGTTCCCACGGCAACGTGATGCATACAGTTTGTGTTGCTGTAATTACATTACACAGCACCATTCAATGACATTACTGATGCACAGCTCAGCAACCTTGAATATATAACGTCTTCCTTTAGCTTCCCTCGCTCATAAACAAGTAAAAGAATTAGCCGAAGAGTGGCGCTTTTTACAACCGATTTTATCTGAAACTGAACATAACGTGTTCTGGACCAGGTTAGAGTTCAGCGTAAGTTACCACAGCAACTAATCATGAATCACATTGTTTATTATATCTGTCAAAATAATTACAATCTGAGGTTGTTGGGTTTTTTTCATATCGTGCAGCCCTAATATAAAACCTCTATCAGCTGCAAACAAATGGTTCCATTCAGAGAGAAGGCTTTAAGGAAACAATAGTTTTATGACAGATGACTCAGTTTTTTAAACACCTTAACAACATTCACTGTTCAAAAGCAGTCTGCCAGGCCTGACAACTTTTCTACTGCAGTTAAATATGAGAGTTTACTGTCTGATAACCCTGCAGACACCAAACACAAGGTTCCTCTATCCCTTCATACCCTAGAGCCCGGAGCTCATTTTCAGGGAGAAACCAAACATTTGGTTAAATCGAGCCCACATATGAGGAGATATTTTTGTAAGATGCCGTATTCAAAGATAGAGTTCATAAACAAGAATTAGCCCTGTCACTGTTAAGCAACTCCTGGTTTCTGTAATCTTATGTTGCCCTTTTTAGACTCCAGAAGCCTCTCACAGAGACAGATACAGTTCATCAGACTGCAGATCAGGGCAGCAGCTCCAGTGACCTCCATCTACTGTGGGTAATAACTGAGTATGGATAAGTACCTCATACAAACCCACTTCAAAAAATCTTAACTATCTCTTTAAGAGAGCAGTTGATTCAACTCTGTGTTTATTAAAGGATGTAATTGCTGGTGCTGTTGAACTGTACTGCATCAGACTGTTACTCAGCCATTATTTTAGGCAGCACAATTAATCTAAATATTATTGAAATTGCAATATGACCAAATGCAATATCCAAATCACCTTAGCTGCAATTTTTGAATGAAGGAAAAATGTGCCAAAACAGCATTAAAATGATGTAATCTAATGCTGCAGAGATGCCTGACCTAGAAATCTTGTTCTCCATGTTTGTTTGGTTACACACCCCAACAAATGTCACATTATCATGTTTTAATCCTTTTTTTTTTTTTTCGGTGAAATGAAATGAATCTGAATGAATCTGTCAATTATTTTTTTTTGATTAATCAATTATTAGTTGGTCGACAAAAAACTCAGAAAATGGTAAAAATTCTTGATCGGTGTTTCCACAAATCCAAGATGACATCCTCAAATGTCTTGTCTTGTCAAAAATATTCAGTTTGCTATCATAGAGGGGTAAAGAAACCAGAAAATAATCACATTTAATGAGCTGGAATCAAAGAATTTTAACTAGTTTGTCTTAAAAAATTACTCAAACCGATTATCATTGATTATCAAAATAGTGGGCTATTAATCGAATAATTGATTAATTGATTATTATAACTGATCTATGCTTAATTGTCACAACTCTAATCTCGACTCACATCACAATCACAATATCTGTCAAAACAATCGCAAAATGATTTTTTTTTTCACCGTGTCATGCAGCCCTACCATCATTGACACAAAACTGAACTGGAAACTAGACATTATAACCTTCATTAAGGTAGTGTTTATTGCAGGACTTCAGCATTAGACAGCATCAGTTTTTAGCGAGGTGTACCTAATAAACCGGCAACTGAGTGTCAGAGGGTGGACAGGTGAATGGTGGATCAGGTTTGACTATAAATTATACTGAAAACCCTAACCCTAACTGTGATGCAAAAATGTTCATTCCCACTAATCTTGACTCATATCACAATCGCAACAGCTCTCAAAATAATCACAATAATCACAATAATCACTGATGCAAAACTGAACTGAGAAAATTAACACTAGGGTTAGGGTTTATTGCAGGATTTTAGCATCATCAGTCTTAGCCAGGTGTACCTAATAAACTGGGGCTGACAGGTTAACAGGATGCAACGATGCATCAGGTATGAGGAGCCAGCCCCATTATGTCTACGTTATGACAGCTCACTTCCAGATCTTTTGACTTTGTGCATGGTGTTTATTAAGGGCGGTGACGTCACCACGATAGCCCTGATGAGACTATTGGCTGCATGTCAGCAGTGTGTCTGCCCCTGTACGTGTCTCTCCATCATCATTTATGAGGCCTGCCTCTCTATATTGCCGGTCAAAATACACATTCAAAGCATCATATAAGCTAGCATGTAAATTCGGGATACACCTCTTTCAAGTCAGGGCCTACATTTATAGTCTTTGACGAGCCGAGCTTCACTCAGCCCGAGCAAATATTGACATGGGCGTCAATGCACTTGTTCCAACTGCACCCCGGAACAAGGATGTTTCTGGTAGCTCTAGCTAGCTTATTTAAAGCTAAAATAAATGGCCACATTTTTTTAAAAAGCGTATATGTATCTGTTAGCTGTTATTTCCCCACCTGGCTGCTATTTTTCCGCTAAAACCTGCCACCGGTTAGCTAGTTCATGAGACAATGTCGACGCGCTCCTGTAAACATTTAACGGCAGACGCGCACACTGAGCGACAGACGCTAACAAACGGCTTTCATGTTAATATCTCGGTGCCGTACAACGACCTTACCCATTTCTGTGTTTACTGTCGTGTCTTTTCGGCCGTCTCACGGGCTGTAAAGGGATATTGTCGGTCATTCCTGCAGCAGCAGCAGCAGCAGCTCCTGATAGCGGGCGCAGGCTGTAGGCTGTCCGCCTGGCTGTAGCGGTTCTGGGCGGAGGCTTCCCAGCTGTCACTCAGGCAGGACGGTTCAACAGTCAAGACTCAACAGTGCTGGCACACATTCAGCACCACACCAGGCATACTTATCTTATGAACTACTGACCTATTTGATTATATATTATTTAGATTTGATAAGAGATATTTACTGTAGTTCTGTTGTCACCGTTTGTTACAGGACTATGTATTGTTTGTATGTGTATATTTCAATGAGCTTACACACAAAACAAAGAAAGGTAAAGATTAAATGTATGTAATAAACAATATAAAGAGTGCAAAGAAATAATGATGAATGTGTATACATGTCCATACACTGTACTTGGGGTGTAAGAAATATTGATCTACATTTTTTTTTTTTTAACACCACTGTGGTTAACTTTCTAATCGATTAGTACATTATTAGCCATCTTTTCTGATAATCCATTAATCAGTTCTAGCATTTTTTTTAAGAAGGAAAAAAAAGCCAAAGCTCTGATTTCAGCTTCTTAAATGTGAATATTTTCTGGTTTCTTTACTCCTCTGCGACAGTAAACTGATTATCTTTAGATTGTGGGCAAAACAAGACATTGGAGGACGTCATCTTCGGCTTTGGGAAACACTGATCAACATTTTTCACCATTTTCTGACATTTTATAGGCAAACAACTATTAATCGATCAATCAAGAGAATAACAGACCAATTAGGAAACGTTGTTATCTATCTTTACCATTCTGATCGCATAAAAGTAAACTTTTTAAACTCAGATTTTATGCACATGTTGATATGCACTTTATACAGTTTTTCTAAAATTAGATTGAAAAGCAATGTATGATTTTATTTACAGTATCGCAGTATATTGCAATGTATTGATTCGTAGCCCCTGTATCACAATGCACATGATATCGACAGATTTTTGCCAATACACAGCCCTACTATATACAGTGTAAACAGTGAACAGAATATACATTTTTGAGTGATGGATGACATGGACATGTGAAAAACATGTCTTATAATTTGTAGGAGTGGATGTTTTATTGTTACTTTATAATTATTAATAGGCAGTTATATTTCTCAGTTACTATGTCTAACTTTATGAAATTATCATAAAATTACTGATATATTTACAGAGGAGTAATAGAGGAGTAATCCTGACAGGAAACATCACAAACTGGCATGGAATGGGCACCACTGTTGGACTCAGGGGGGAGCTGTGGGGGCAATCACCCCCCTCTGGTGCCACCGTGTTGGAAAAAAGATGCTGCAAGAGTGCCCTCTTGGATGGCCCTGTGATGGATAAAACATGATAAAGTGCCCTCTAGAAGTGCCCTTCTAGTGAAGAGATGTGGAAAAATTTGATTAACTATTTATTCATCTAATAATGTTTGTTTCTTAATAAAAAACTGAACTACAACTTAATCTTGTTATACAACCCTGTATTGTAAAATGATAAATATACCTTGTACCTTATGGTATTTATGGTTTACCTGTGAATTATTTCTGGTGATAGGTAACATCAGAGGCAACAGAGGAGATGTTATCTATCAAACTGTCAGCCTGCCTCCATATAATGCTGTTTTGGGGAACTTACTGAGGAGACCTATTAAGTACATTTACTAAAATACTGCACTGAAAAGTAATGCTAAGATACTTGTCTTTAACTTTGATGCTACTTAGTTCTTCTACTCCACCACATTTCAGAAGGAGTTTATATATTGTACCTCCACTACATTTATTTAACAGCTATAGCTACTAGTCACTTTGATTTTACATTACAAAGACAAATGGTGAAATATCATGCATTATTACAGATTTTAATACAGGTGTTTTCAGCTATTGTGGCTGATTAAACCTGCTCATGTTGGATCTGTGCAAAGATATGGTGGAATATGAGGTCAAAATCCAACTACTAACTTAACAGCAAACTAAGAAGAAAGCCAGAGATTTTATCAGTCAAACCCAGTCTGCGCATGTCCACACAATCCTGAGAAAATGAATAATCAGACAAAATACTGTATGTCAAGCATGGACGTGTGGGGTCTGTGAACTACACAGCAGTTTAAAATATAGTTCATTTAGCTCCTCCTCAACCAGCTACAGTAAAATGCTGCTTACATTTTAACACATCAGTAATAATAGTCCACCTGTTGAGCAGATTCTGTAAAACAAATGCTTTTTTAATGGAGTTAGCTAACTTAATATTTATACACTGTTATTTCTACTGTGTGAGCAGAGAAACACAAATGTGTACATTGCAATCCATTCTCTGTATATCTTTGGCGAGGTGGACAAAATATTAGAAACACTTGCAATGTATTGCGGTCCAACACCATGTAATTTACAGGTGTTTGAGGACACTCATATCATCATGATTTGGGTCAGCCAATACATAATTAATAAGTTGCATAATAAGCTTTTGCCATGCTTGTGGATAAAACCCTGTAATTCATTTCATTTTTAAATGTCTTTGTGCATCCAGGTGTTTATTTGTACTTTTGTGAATGTTCCGATCTGCTACACCAGAGTACAGTGTCAAAACAAACCATACAAACTGTGTGTAGCCTTACATAGTCTCAACAGAAGCTGAACATTAAGACTGTGGTTCTATCTTTTACCCTGCCATACAAGTGTTTCTGTATTTCTGCTCACTTACTATAAGCCCCACTACTACAGTATTGCATCATGTAACAATTGTGATAGAAAAGGTCACTGAATAGTTGACCTAAACTGGATAGTGGACACACATGATTTGAGAGCATCCTTCAGTTGTGGATGCAAATATTTTTCGTTGAGGATGCAAAATGGCTACTGGTGGATCATGAGAGTATAAAAATACTTCACTTGAGACATCTGAAGGTGAATTGATGTAAATTAGGGATTTTATGTACATTCAAACTTTTATGTGCTGGCATAGAATTTAGCATAGTGCGAGTCCATCACTATCAAACAGGTTTCCAGCCAACTGCATGTGGTCTTTCCAAGTAGTTCATATAAGTTTTTGTCTGTGGTGAAGTAATAACAGGAAAAAAGGTTGAAAAAGTCACCCTGATTTTATTTTTCAAAATCAGAAAACATTTAGGTGAAGGAAACATTTGAAAAAAAAACAAAAAAACATTTACATTGTAAACAGGCCAAATTGGCTCAACATTACTTGAATTGTAGAGACAACTTGAAAGCAGTTTTGACATGGTTTGCTAAAGAAAGGCACAACTTGGCAAATGCATATCGATAAGGAATGTACAGCAGGGGCCTACAAAGTACTCTGACCATTCTGAGTTGTGTAAAGTGTCCAGTGATACATTCATTACTGTTCAACTCAGCAGGTTGAGAATGAAAAATCTTGTCGCATACTCGAGAATGTATCGGAAAAATGTACAGAGCGTCGCGTTGAGAGTAGGGGGGCGGAGGACAACTAAAAGCTAAACGAGGTAGAACTTACCCCCTAAACTCAAGCATTTTGTGAAGTATAAATAAATTAATGATGCTACAAGTTGATAAGAAAGCCTAGGAAAGAAAAAAAGTCTGACAATTATTCTAAATGGTTTCAAACAAAACATGGCAGGAAGGAAAAGTTGTCAAAATTGTTGATTTGTCCTTTCCCTGTTCAGCCATGACAATAAAAGCAGTGAAATGTGTAACTATAAAATGTAACTATAACCTGAAATAAAGTGCAGGCATGAGAACATCTAGCGTTTAAGGGCCTTCAGACCTCAGCCAACTTTGCAGATTTACACGTGGAATATGTTGGTCGGGGGGTCTTTTGGAAACTGAATATATGAAATATGTAATGGCACACAGTTCAACAAAGTTATCAGTCTAACAGAGCCTTCATAACAGTATGGTGCAGCAAAAGACAACAGCAACATGTACAATTCGGGTTAGGCACTTGGCAAAAAGTTTGGGTCATCAACTACTGTATCTTAGCACCAACGCAGCAAAAATGAAAGCCTGATTTATAATCTACATTATCCAAAACTGAAAAACCGATGACTGAACTGTTGCACCTTGATGTAATGGACAAGACACTGGAATAATCTGTCAATCTGATCAAAATCCCCTTCAAAAATGAGACATGCTAATGACATTTACCACTACAAAAAATGTACAATGTCATAAAAACCTATGGCACACAATAGGAGGGAAAGTAGTCATTATAGATACATACGGTTAACTACACCATTATGTCTGACCACTGAGACATGGTGTCCTTAAAAAGTCATGCCCTGAAACTTTTCCTAGTAAAGTCAAAATCCTTCAAAAAGTATCAAGGAGACAGTCTGAATTAAAGCAGTTTTCAAGTAAGTTATACATTCAAACTTCTGGATAGACAGCAAAACAAAAAAAGAACGCACAGGAAAAAAAAAATACCCGCATATACTGTATATTTATATAAAATAAAATACAACTACAGTAGTTATATCAAGTTCAACTAAAAATAACACTTGAGAATCGTTCAGATCAGGAGGGAAGAGAGCTGCAATGAAGTTACTGGAAAAATTCAAACAATCTAAGCAGAATTCTACAAAGTTTTCTCTGAATATTGATTGTACCTCATTCAAAAAGGAGACATTCAAAGACTGAGTTCGGGTGATAAATTGAGCCTAATTAACTGCAATTTTACCCTCCTCCATGAAATGTGGGAACTGTGATTTCGGCACACTGTCGGAGCTGTTCTTCTCGATTTCAGCCATGGTGGCAGGCAAGCCGGAGTGGGATCCATCCATCTTCATGAGGCCTCCAGTGGATCCGATCAGGGGCCCGCCGGCAGGGCTCCCGGGGAGCGGGATGCCACCGCCCTGGATGACGGATATTTCATTGGTCTTCATTGTCAGGCCACCGCTGAAAGCGGCAGCATACTGGTTCCACAAAGATGGGTCAAAGTTCATTTGTGGAGCAGAGAGTTCTTTGGGGGCCTGCATGATTTCTGGCAACATCTTGGCCTCAGAGCTCATTGCCATCAGGGCCATGGGATTATCCAGAGACAGACGCTGGCCACGCCGTGATGTGTTGTTCCACATGTGAGTGCCGATATGCACCTAAAGACAAGAAACGGTTAATAACAATCCCATGAAAACACTTGATGTTACATTATTTCCAAAGGCACACTTCAAATTTGTCATGTCTAGAAGGGAACCCTTGATTTGCAAACTCTACAAGATTTGTAGGCGTTATTTTTTGTTGTGTACCCTGTTCAAATGTTCAAATCTGGGTAGGTTTAGGGACAGAAAATACTTTGTAAGGATTGCGAAAAGATCATGGTTTGGGTAAAAATGGTCACAGGCTCCCTTCTAGACCCGACCCTCCAAAAGGACAAGATGACTTACCTTCAGATTTCCCTTGGTGGTGAAAGCCCTGCCGCAGATGTTGCAGGCAAAAGGCTTCTCCCCTGTATGAGTGCGCTCATGGATCTGCAAGGCACTGGCAGATGAGAAGTTCTTGCCACAGGCGTTGCACATGTGCTGTTTGGTTGATCGTCGTGGTGCCGTGGAGATTGAGGGCATGGCTGCTCCCTGAGGCATGTGTGAGCTGAACAAACCATGAGGGCCCAAAGGATTCTCTGGAGGAATCTTCATCTCCAGACTGGCCAGACTTGATGGTATCCTCATGAAAGACATGTTACTGGGAACTGTTGGTACAAGGAGGTGGAGAATTAGATCAAAGCATCCAAACACAACAACCTCTACAACACTTTTCTTAACTGATTAACTCACCGTTATAGTCTCCGTTTGTGAATGGAACACCAGGTTCCTCTTTAATCGCTTTGGGGGTGAAGCTGCTGGAAGCTGTGAGGTCAAGCGCTCCACCTGACTCTGTGCCACCTTGAGCACCACCGTCAGACTCAGGTTTTGGCACACTGCGGGGGTATTCATCAGCAGCAGACTCGGGAGACTTACTCATGTTGTTGTTTACCGGCGAAGATGACTGAAAGGATGTGGCAGAGTCTGAGATGGCAGGACTGCGGCCATTCTGATACTCCTGCTCTCTGGAAGCTGATGGAGATTCTTTGAGCGTTGCCTCGCTTTCAGAGGTGGTGCTACTCTGTCGTTTCAGTGCAAGAGCAGAGGTGAGATTCTTCAAAACATCTAGGCTGGAAAACATGGCAGGGCCAACGTGTTGCTGCGGTTGCTCCTCTGAGGCAGATGGAAGGGAATCCGAGGTGTCGTTTGGCTTGTGGGAGTTCAGCTCTGGCTTGTGATCCTCCATGCTTGCTTCAAACCCGTTCGTATCCATAGACGTGTCCTCTGGCAGAGATGACTCCAATGCTTCTGCTGCTTCAAACTGGTTTTCTGGCATCGGGGTGTTGGGGATCTGCCCACCCATGTGCATACGAATGTGCTGCTGCAGAACCACAGCGTTGGTGAACTTCTTCTGGCAGATGGGACATGAGTGCTGCATTTTAAGGGGGGTGTTAGCCCTGTGAACTCCATAGTGGGCCTTGAGGTTGCCCTTGGTGGAGAAGGCACGGCCGCAGATTTTGCACTTGTAGGGCCTCTCGCCGGTGTGTGTGCGGTAATGCATTTTGAGTGAGCTCTGGCAACTGAGCACCCTATGGCAGATTACACACTCATTGGGGTCATTGGTTCTCTTTTCCAGGCCGTCCACCATCTGCTGAAGTTTTGCAGTTCCAGAGCTTTGTTCTCCTGGGAGGGCACTACCGTTCATATGATGCAGTGCTCCAAGCAGCTCTTTAGCATCCTTCTGAGCCGGATCCAGGCCAGCCTCTTGGCTAAACACAGAAGAAACAGATGGGGAGCCATCATTTGTTGACGGGGAGGGTCTTTGGGAAAACGGGTTCTCCGCAAATTTGTCAAATGATGTCTTCAACCCTTGCATGGATGACGAGTGGAACCCTGCAGCAGGATGGCCAAGCATGGGCTTCATTTCAGTCATATTTGACTCATCCATGGGCACAGACATGCCAAAGGGAATGCCACTGCTGGTGGGAATATTGTCCAGGTGCTCCGGCACAGGATGCGGGTTCATGCTGATGTTAGGGTACTTTTCTTTATGCCTCTGGAAATGCACTTTGAGGTTTCCTTTGGTTGTGAAGCGGTTTCCGCAAATGTTGCACTTGAAGGGCCTCTCGCCGGTGTGAGAGCGCAAGTGAATCTGGAGAGCACTGTCATTGCCGAAGGTCTTTCCACAGTACTTACACTTGTGCTTGTATAATGAGTCGCCGTTCTTTGAGTCTGGTGGGAGGTTCAGCATCTTTGTCTTCACTTTTTTGGAGGCTTCAATCCCTGCTTGGATACCATTAAAGGTGCTCGGGAAACCCATGACACCTTGTGACTGTGGCAGTAGTGCTGGTAACCGGCTAGCCAGATCTGGAATGCCCTTCAAAATGTCTGTTTTAGAAGAAATTGACTCTAGTCCTCCAGGTAGAGAAGTGGGGTCAGTGGGGAGAGGTAGTTTACCTTGCTTCAGTGCCTCCATAGACAGACTCTGACTGCCAGTCCTTTTTCCTATCAGTGCTGCTGCAGCAGACAGCTGTTGAGAGAGATGTGCACCAAGGGCTTTCAGAGGGTCCATTACTGCCCCTACTGATGACTGGAGACCCTGTGGAGTCATCATGGCTACCTGGATTCGAATCTGTTCTGTGAGCTGGATTTGCTGTAGCTGCTGTTGCTGGAGGCACACCAACTGTTCCAAGATCATGGGGATGGCCTGCAGGGCTTCTTGCGACGAGGCCAGGGATGTATTATTTGAAGAATGTTGTGAGACAGCTACTTTAGTGTCTGCCATGGCTTCAAGAGTAACATTTGAATCTTGCAGTTTAGATAAGGGATGGAAATTCACCTCAGGGCTACCAGCCATCTCTGGTCCCTGGTCGTGTTGTCCAGGGTCGTCTGCATTCATGCTGGACTCTTCCTCTGTTCTGTCCAGGTGGTCTGCGTTGGCATTTGACAGGGAATGACTGCTGGACTGGCTATCATCGTGGTCACTCGTGAGGCCTTCAGGAGAGCCTTGTGAATATTCCTCTGGCACTTCATTGCCGTCTCCGTCTTTCATGATGACCACTTGCTGACTTTTAGTGCAATTTTTCTCGTGCTCAAGAAATTCTGCTTCATCGAAGAACTCGGCACAGCATTTGTTGCAGACCTTGGTATCGTCCATTCTGAATCTCTTCGACTCATTTCCAGCCTCCTCAGCTTGATCATCTTGCAGAATCCCTAAAATGAGAGGAGACGTGATTTAAATCAATGCTCTTCATACACATAAGACAATATTTGACCTATTAAATGAGTATTGTTTTTACATAAATGAGCAAAAAAAGTATAATCACAATATACAGACTTTCAAAAACAGTATTGGTAATGTGTCGAGATAAGTCAAATTGTGGCA
The DNA here is from genome assembly GCA_027495735.1 of Lutjanus campechanus. Classification (NCBI taxonomy): domain Eukaryota; kingdom Metazoa; phylum Chordata; class Actinopteri; order Lutjaniformes; family Lutjanidae; genus Lutjanus; species Lutjanus campechanus. Next base: position 7,419 of record JAJHUR010098978.1, on the reverse strand, counting down.
ACAGAAAAAGATCGAGATCCCTGTGCAATATCTTGAAATACACTACAACTGCTTTGTAATATATGTTAACCCGGGATGCACAATAGGACAGTTCTGGCTATTTTTTCCTATTAAAGTACATTTAAAAAACTTCAAAACATTTTGCCCAATAATTCAATTAAATTCTTCAGCATAATCTGTCAAATCAGATGTTCTAGCCGGCAGCCATCAGTGTTCCAGTGTTTCCCAACATATCATCAATTGTCTTGTTTTATCCACAACCCAAATATATTTGGTTTACTGTCAAAGAGGACTAAAAAAAAGCAGAAAATATTCACCTTTTGAGAAGATATAATCACAGAATTTACTTTCTAAAAAAAGAAAAAAGACTCTCAAAAAGAGACTCATAGCAATCATCAAAATAGTTGGAAAATAATTTAATCTTCAGTTGTGATGCTGGAGTATAATTGTGCAACTAGGTGTTGATTTAACACAAAAGTAATTTTGAGGGTTTCATTTGCTGTGTTCATTGTTTAAACTTGTTCCTTTTATTTTGTCCACCCCCTGTAGGTCACTGCACTAGGGTGTTGAGGACTGTGATACTGGCTATTGTCCACAGGGCCAGCAGAGGGCAATCATCTACCTTTGACATTACCCAGAACAATGTCCCAGAAGACAAAGAGCCATGGGCATTAAATTACTGAGTTTCTGAAATATACCAACAAGCACTTGCTAAAAATCAGATCCCTTTCCACCACCAGTGCCACATGTTAAAAAAAAGAGAACAGTAAAGGGTGCGTGAGGGTTCCACAACAAGCAAATGAGTCTTTATAAAAACTAAGTTTACTATGCAAAGATAAACTAAAAGGAGAAACAGAAAGGAGTAATCTAATGTTGATTACATTCAAGCATTTTCACAGCCCGTGAAAGCCTGATAAGTGCTCCTGTGTGCTTTTTAATTTGTCTGCTAACCAAGAGGCCATTTCACAACTGGGTGTATTGTTAAATGCTAATGCACCAGAGAAAAGGGGGTAGACCACCTGTTTGCATTTGCCCGAGGAAACTTTTGGACTTGTTAATTGCTCACCAGGAGGCATTGAGGCGGTGTCACAAAAACAAAAAAGTTGCAAACTGTTCTATGATCTATGGGAGAAAACGCTAAGCAACACTCAGCCACCCACATTTACGCACTATACAGTACTGTCTGGCGCTCTTATCTTAATACAATTAACATCGATAGAGACGATAAACAAGAATATTTAACCATGTGCCCTCTGTAAAGCTTCCAATAAAAATCACAACCTGTCGATTATGAAGTTAAAATCAGGATCAACGCTCTGGTTAACCACTTGACGGCGCATGACCTGTATGTGATCACCTTCAGTGGGGTACATGACACGAGGTCAGACTAAACATTCAACTCATGGGCCTTGTGTGGGACACAGAATCTGTAATCTTTCATCAAACAACAATCTTCTGAAAGAAATCAGAGCGCACTGCTGCTTTCCACAGCACCACGTTAACAAACTTTCCTCATTATGAAAAGGTGGTCTGCGGCAGTGCTGGAGCCTGCATATGGCAACACCAAAACGCACCCCCCACCCAGTCAGTCAGTCTCCACAAAAAAAAGGCCACTGCTCCATCCCCCACCTCTCCACATATGTACGAAAGGAAACAGTCATGCATTAAACTGGGGGATTTATTGCCTTTAGGTCAGCTTACTCCAGAGTCACATTTCATACAGTTTTTGGGGACCTTTTGTTTAAAACCTCAAACTTTGACGCACACTTGCAACTAATTCCAAAAATATCAATAACCAAATATATACAGTAGTTACAGGAAAAATTCTTAGCAAAAATGATTCAATTTAGGACACAATAAACAATGGCAACTTCAACAATAACCACCTGAAATTCAGTTAAAGTGCTTTGAAAGTGCGTAATAATATTTGCCACCAATTAAAAAGTGATGCGTCACGATAAATTAGCTATTTGGGCAATACCTGAATAAAAAAGAAACACTTTTAAAAAGACATTCAGAGCAGCCAGTCTTTGCTACACAAGTTCTTACATAAGTCTACAATCAACGTTTGTACAATCAAACAAACAGGTAGCGACACACGTTTCAAAGAATCCAAAAAGTTCAAAGGGATTCACCGTCTCCAGGTTTCCCCACGAAATAACTCGAAAAACCTGTAAGTTTTCGATTTAGGATGAATATGGTCACTTGGTTAAACAGCAAAACCACAAAAAAAAAAAAAGTTGCAAATAAAAGGATGCGCCTTGGTCATTTTATCATTTTAAAAGAGAAATAGTGTAAACGTTTACAGTGTCGATTTAAAAAACGAGCCTCTCGAACACCTGTATTGTGTTAAAAAATCATTTCTGAATGCGTCGCTTCCCAGAAATGTGGCCAAGTTTCACTCCTGGTCAACTCAAACGGACAGCAACAGGTCAAAGTGCGGGGAGGAACAATGTAAAAGAAAAGACCCCCCAAACTTTTAAGATAAAATGTCGATATTTCGCAACACGGCATGGCGCGGCCACACGTTAAGTTTTAGGATGACTAACACTCTCATTATCTTGTGCGTAAACTTACCATTTCCTAACGAAGCAGGCTCGTCGGAGTTGATGTGCTGCGGTTTGGCTTGCTTACGCCTCGACATGGTGCAACCATCGGGAGCAAAGAGTTGCAAACAATTTTCCTCTCCTTCTTCAACAAATTCTTCTTCGGGCTTGGGAAAATTAGCCCCTCAAGTAGAAATGCGCATGTCAACGTAATTATTATTATCAATAATGCATTGCGATTTATCACGGTCCTCTGACAGCTGATTGGCTCCAGTCCAAGTGCTCACACATTATTCAAATGTGCTCCCCATTGATGAGCGGAGCGGAGCGGCAGGAGGGGGCGGGAGGAGCCATGCGAGTGGATGGACTGTAGGATGGAGGCAGGGTTAATAACACCCAACTCATCGCTCTTTTTCCTCGTTCATGAAAAAAAGTATTTATATATAATGTCACCGCCAGACACAAGCGAGCAAAAGATCAGTCAAACAACATTATTTTAAACTGGCAGTCTAAATGTAACCTGATTAAAACACTGGAATGTTATAACTATATACCCCGATGCGTATATTAACATTGCAAACTATTTCCCATCAGATTCGGTGTGCGTATGTGGTCTCTTTCTGCAGGGGCTCATTGTGTGAACATGTTGCTCAGTACTATCCTGGAAACTGATCATATTTTATGTATTTATCCTCCTACAGCATCACTGTAACATATTTATGATGTCCCTGCAGGCAAATGACTTGATTTTGTGCGTTAAAAAATGCATTAAAATCATTTCAAAGCGTTTAAACTTTGAAAAAATTGGAAAGCAACTTTCAAAATATCGCATAAAAGAAAGTGTTAATATTAATACACACATAGAGGCAATTCTGATGTAAAAAGCAATGAGCAAAACATTTTAAGACTATCCTTGGATTTTGGCCAAAGACAAGTTGTCCCTGTTGCATTTGGTAACTTGTGATGAACATTTCCTTTTATTCTGACACAAAATTTCTTAAGATGTGATTTCCGTTAGACCCCTGCTGAATTCACGCACACATACAGGTGATATTGTGTGAACTATGTATGTGTATCATCTTTTTACTGCAGGGACTCATTGTGTGTACATGCTGACCAACACTTTCCAGGAAACTGGTCATATTATATATATTTATCCTCCTACAGCATCTCTGTAACAAATGTATGATGTTCCTGTAGGAACATTACTTCAGTTTTTTAATATATATTATAAAGTTTTCTCATTTTTAAGAGGCAGTACAGACTTATATGTAGGCTATGTATGTGTAAAGTCTTTTTTGTAGGGACTTTACTGTGTATACATAGTAACCAAAACTTTCCAGGAAACTCATATTCATATTCATATCTTCATCCTCCAACAACATCACTCTAACATAATTTTACGATGTTCCTGTATGCAAATGACCTTGTTTTTACATTTAAAAAAAATCTTCCTCCTCTCATTTTTAAAGTGTTTTACAGACGTTTAAACTTGAAAAGGACCTGAAAACCAACTTTCAAAAGACAGAGTTAAAGAAAGCGTGAATATTTGTACAGACCTAGTGGCAAATCTGATGCAAAAATGAAAATAAAAACATTAAAATGGAACAAAAGCAATGAAAACATCATTACAGATTTATTCTAGATTTGTCTGAGTCAAAAAATACTTTTATTGTTGTCAGTGTTGCCTTTGGTAACTTATGATGAACATTTTTCATTAAATCCCTACTGAATTCATGCACACACACAAGTGTTTGTGAATGTATGCAGGCTGTGTATGTGTCTTTTTTCAGGGTCTCATTGTGTTCTACATGCTACACAAATACTTTCCAGGAAACGGATCATACGTTTATCTTCCTACAGCATCACTGTAGCATATTTATGATGTCCACATAGGCAAATGATTTTGTGTTGAAAAATGCATTAAATTAATTTCAGAGATCTATTTCCTGTTAGATCCCTGTTGAATTCATACACACACACACAGGTGATTGTTGTATGTAGGCTATGTATGTGAATAGTCTTTTTCTTTGGGGACACATGCTGCCCAAAACTTTCCAGGAAATTCAGATTTTATAAGTTTAACATATAAAACACAACTACACAATCCCTGTAATGTATTTATGATGATCCTGTAGGCAAATGTGGTGCATGTGTGGTGGGGAAAAGCCAGTCTAACGTCACCTAAACGTATTTCTGTGTGTGTATATACACACACATATATAATATTACTATATCATTAATATTCCTTGTGGCAATTATAGATTTGTTGGGATATTCTCCTAACAAATATCAAGAGCTGCAACAATTATTTGATTAACTGATTAGTCGATGGAAAGAAATTTAATCGCCAAATATTTTGATAATCAATTAATCATTTCAGTCATTTCTGAGCAAAGATGGCAAACATTTGCTGGTTTTGCATTAACAAACATGCATATTTCTTGTTTCTCTTTGACATTCATGACAAATTTATGATTAATTGTTAAAATAATCTGCAGATTAATCGATGATGAAAATAATCATTACTTGCAGCGTATACAGGCTCATGTAAACTTCCAAATACAGTCGAAAGTTAGAGCAGTTTGTCTCAGGAATGTACAGTAATGGAGGGAACACGCACATTAACTGTTTGTACATCTTTATTTTAGTGCTGACATTTGTATTTATGATGTCAGTTTACAAAAGACATTTCATCCATCACAGAAATTAGTACAAAAAATACACCAAATATAGTTTAAGGGATAATAAAACTAATTATGCATGTTTTTTTTATTCACGGTTGTTGTTATTATGACTGGAAGTTGTTGTTTTCCCACTTTGAAATGGAAAATTGTGCTCAGTGACTAATGTCTCTGCTCCAAACTGTAACCTTTAATATTATAGACAGACAGTTACATCACGTAACTACTGTGAATGTTCAGACTAATTCACTGGTGGGTTCTGGGAAATAAAACCGCAATAATAAGAGTGAAGAACTAACTTTTTGTTCACTTGTCATATGGCTATAGTGAATGTTCACTATCTTAGCAGCCTCTCAGTAGATTATCTTTGTTTTGTTTTTTTTGGCTGGTGAGGGAAGCAAATCTACCAGCCATTTGCATATTTATCCAACATTTGGCTGGTGGCTGATGCTAATTTTGTGCCCTGCTTAGTCGTGTTCAATCTTTAAATGATACCTGCAGTACTGAATTTGTCACATAGTTTGTCCTTTTTCTTCTACATTCTACATTCTCGTCGTGTTGAGCAGTCAGTCATCAAATGTTTTGGTGCTGGTGTGTTTCTGAATTAATTTGAAACGAAAGTTTTTTGAAATAAGTGAGTAAAAAATCTGTTTTGTTGTGGAATAAGGACGATGTTGGAGTAATGGTGCTGGTTCTGCTTCACATTAACATTCACCTTGTGGGCAGAGCTCGCGCAGGAAGTTTACTACACATCACTGAAGACAATTTACACGAGGGGAAAAGTTTTATTAGTGCGGTGATCACCTCATTTGCCACATTTATAGTGAACTAAAAAGTGTGCTTCAGACAGGTGTGACAGAACAACTGATTGGTTATGAATAAGTATGAAGAGCTCATACAGGACAGATAAGTTGCCTTACTTGTTACGTACTTTCTCATTCTCAGATTACTTTATGCAGACAGGAATTTATTTTTGGAGAGTGACATACCAAAGACATACCAAGCTGTGTACAAATGCTGCTGCGCAGACACTGAGGGGTCAGCTGAGATCACTGAAGTGTGGGAAAATCTATTTCAAATACAAATTTATTATACATGAGCTCTGGGAGAAGAGAGGAAGGAAAATAATCTTCACGAGACGCTGAGATACAACAGGAACGATATTATGTAGTGAATCAACACTG
>JAJHUR010098976.1:1071-15509 GCA_027495735.1 Lutjanus campechanus | reverse complement strand
TTTAGCTGACTGCAGCTGTAGCTCACCTGAGAGAGGAGGAGCTAATGAATGTGTGTGTGTGTGTGTGTGTGTGTGTGTGTGTGTGCGTGTGCGTGTGTGTGTGTGTGTAGTCTTGTAGTCTATATCATGACTTTTATGAATGGACTTCAGTGCAGTGAAGTTTCACACACACACACACACACACACACACACACACACACACACACACACATTCCACACCCCCTCCTGGGATCTGGTAAATTAATTACACTGGATGAAGTGTGTCATTGGCTGTTAATCACTGTGTGTGTGTGTGTGTGTGTGTGTGTGTGTGTGTGTGTGTGTGTGTGTGTGTGTGTGTGTGTGTGTGTGTGTGTCTCCCAGCCATCCACAGTCTGAAGCTGAGCAGGAGTCATGTGGACTGGCACAGTGTGGACGAGGTGTACCTGTACAGCGACGCCACCACCTCCAAGATTGCACGCACCGTCACACAGAAACTGGGTTTCTCCAAAGGTAACGCAAAAATATCACAACATGAACACAAGAGGAGAGATCTGATGGAACGTCTGGTTTAGAGCACCGACTCTAGAAAGAGTCTGAGCTGGTGAATAGTGTTACAGCAGGTGTCAAACACAAAGTCAGGGGTCTCCAAGGGACTGACACTGTGGTGCAGACAAGGATCACTACTCATTAAATCAAGTGTAACAAATGTGTCCCTTTACAAGAACAGAGACAGACACTGACAGTGTTCACACTTGAAGATTCATGATTCAAGAACTTTGTCATTGTGCAGGCAGAAATAAAGAGCTTAGTAAAAAAAAGGCATTAGAGAATAAAGATTCAGTTTGCAAGAAGAGTATGATGAAGGCTAATAATTAAAGTGACAGTACCAAATAAGCAATAGAAAACAGAGTGATTTGAAAGTAAGCAATACAAAGTATGAGAGTTCTAAAATAAGCTACTGTATATAAAGTACAAAAGTACAAAAGAGTTAGCTCAAAGTTCAGTTTTTTCCTTGTTGTATTTGTATTTATTTTATTTGTTAATGTAAAATTACTTTTAACTCAATTCAAATAACTGAAAGTTTAGAATAGTAGTCCAGTCTTCTGCAGAAACAGAGACTTGCAGATGATGTTTACATATAAAAACCTTAAGTAACATTATTAAGTCATTTTTAGAAAATGTCTCATTATTTTGAGAGATGAAGTCAATATTTTGAAATACTAAATCATTATTTTGAGATTCCAGGACATTATTTTGACACAGTTACTGATTATAATGTCGTACAGGATCTTCAGATTCTAGCCACTTAAACTGCTGCAGACATTCACTCCTGGATTTTAGTTGTCTGTTCATTTTTTCATAGCTTTTGCTTCTTCAGTAAAGATCATTTTAGCAGTTTGAGTCAGCTCAGTAAACACCGACACATTGGTCACTAGCTGACGGCAAGTATTAATCACTGTTTTCAGAGAATGTTGAACTAAAAGGAATCAGGATGTTTGTACGACTGTAACATTTGTATCAGTGAAGCAGTTTGGGGATAAAACCTGGTGGTCACAGGAGGGCACCTACATGGAAAATGTGGTGGCCACAGAGTCACTTTTTGTGGCCACAGGCCAGCAGGGCCTTGGTTAATGTCAGACCTTGAGGAGTATAACCAGTGTTTCCACAGTGGGCTCCTTTGGGTTTCATTGTGGGGGTTCAAATGGACTTCAGCAGGTGGACAGAATAAGGGCTGGTCCACCATGTGTTGGGCTGGTTTTTAAATAAATTAAATATTACAGTATATTAAAAATATGATTGTGTTCCTTTGTTATGTGAACACATTCAGTCATTCAGCACAACTTTGATGTGAATTAATTTTGAATCATTCTGCTGAGAGGAGATCTCAGCTCTCAGATTCACTCTAACAGAAAGCACTTGCAAAATTACAACATGATTATTAGTTTGGCTTGTGTACTTGTCTTTCATACTCTTCGTGTGTGAATGTGTGGGCACGCATTAATTTGGGATACTCTCAAGTCTTGTTGCAGTTGACCAAGCTGTCCCTATAGTTTTTCTTTATTTTTAAGGCAGAAGGCAGAAAAGGAAAATACTTTATAGTTGCGTTGTACACTGTAACCTCCTATCTGTTTTCCAGCCCACTTAAATTGTTGTTTTAAAATTATTTCAGTTGATTTGTTTATGAATTCATTTGTATTGTTTATTATAGATTGTGTTTGGGCAGATTTTGAGCAGTTATTGGGCTGGAAAACATCAAACCAACCTGGCAACACTGAATATAGCAGGATGTATTTAACATCTTTCTTGTATGCATGTATCCTTTAGATGGAGCTTCACTGCTGTTTTCTTTACACACTGTAAGTCATTTAACCACTGCAGGCCTAATTGATGTTGAAACTATTTTGGCCACAGATGTAGCGTCCTTCTGATCTTAAAAACAGTGTTAAAGGCTCGGCGCAGCCACATCAAAAAAAGTTATTTTTGGTGCTCACAGCACTGAAAAATCACACCCTGAACACACAGCAGCAACATCTCTCTCTCCTGTAACTGTGGATAATTCACAGAACTCACTGCAAACAGTCTTCATTGGAAGTTTCTACTGAAGGCGTCTCTGAAAAGTGTTCACATCAGCACTCACTGCATCCCTTTGCAGCGAGGCCACTATGTTGATGCAGCACTGTGTTGGCCAAACAAATAAATGCAAACGAGGGCACAATCCCAGGAGATTTGCAACATCAGTGGGGTCCTGCTGCTGTTTACATGCAGATCTTTGAAATGGAACCTTGTAGTGAATATCAAAACAGTAAGCACCCCCCCTCCCCCTTTATTTTCTTCTTTGTCTTTTTTTAACTTTCTATTATTTGTAGAGGGATAATCTAAAATATATAAGCTGAAGGTAGTTACTCACTTATAAAGTCTGTAATGTGATGTGTGATGATTGAAATGGTGGATAGATTTTGCGATGTGTATTTCCCATTTTTAAAATCTATACACATATACACATAAACATTTTACAGACTCTAACTACAGGTCAGGTTGTACATTATATATAATCATGTGCTATGACCTTCATTTTAAGTCCTTTTTAAAGGATTAATTTTATTCCCCCCATATTTTTATGTATTCATTTATAGTCTGCTCTTTTTTCTTTTACTTACTCTCAATTTATATTATGTTGTTTACATTATCAACATTGTGTGTGTGTGTGTGTGTGTGTGTGTGTGTATATACAGGTAGATATTTGTACATATGGTCCTAGGGGTGGGCAATATGGCCCACGATAACAATATTCTTGACAGTCAGACAAATTACTGAAAAATATCTTTGGTTTAGGACTCACAGTGTTTCTGGTTGAGATGACTGGTTGAAATGTGTTTGTTGTGTTTGTCCTCTTTTCCTGTTACAGTCTTCTTGTTCATCTGATCTTTTGTAAACAGACTACTTCCACAACACAGAGGTCACTTCCCTTCTTTTGACCTAACCCCTTTTCCATAATATTGCCAATATCACAATATGATTTTTTTTTCATGAGAAAAATGATAACGATGTGGCACACCCCTCTACAGTACTGTGTTATATACATTCAAAAAGATAATAAGTACAGTTTAAAAAATAAAATAATAACAATAAGCTGCTGAGAGGGCCAATATGACTAAATAACAACAGCTCTGTTGTTTGAACGGTGTACTTATCTACTGCAGGGCAAAGCTGTTTATCCCTTGCTCCTACATGGAGGATAAAATGATTGTCTACTGTCCATTGTTGTGAAATGAGTATTATAAAGTGCTGTCTGTCTGATGAGTCTCACACACAGCTTTACTGCTCCATCCAGCCTTAATGGGGACTATTTCATCGTCTCTCTGGTACCTGAAACAACACACCCACACAGCTGCCCCTTGAGTTTGCTCACACAGGACTTTTTTTCTGTATGAATTCCTGAAAACAGGGAATTATGTTCTCAAATGTCCTTTTTCAATGCTGTTAGCAGCACAAACTCAGTCCATTCACTCCCTCTGACTTGGGGTGGAGGCAGAAATCTCCAAACCTGGACGGTTTGGCTCAGTGCTGCGCTGGTGGAAAAGGTCCATAGATGGCTCTTGGCTTGTGGTGCTCAAAGCACCAAAAAATACATGTGAAAAAACTCAAAACCAGTGTCTCTTTCCAAAGCATGATCCGGTTACTCAAGATAATCCACACACCTTATTGTGAACAGTTTCATGAAGGAATTATTTTCTTTCTCCATAGAATCTGCCGGAAGTATTTCTTTTCTAATCAAAAGAAAGTAGTTCCTATGAAACTGCATACAACAAGGTCTGTGGATTATCTTGAGTAACCGGGAAAGAGACACTGGTTTTGAATTTCTCAAATGTATTTTTTGGTGCTTTGAGCCTCACAAGCTGAGTGACGTCTAGTTCCATTATATTGGAGAGAAGACAGACATCTCTGTGGCTGATATCTCCAAAACTCTGCAACTCATACCAAATAAATCTACATGGATAAAAAAACTGGCCAGAGTGTGTCAGAACCCTGACTGAACACAGGCACAGTGCTGTGGAACACATCCCCTCAGGTAATAATGTCCCCTCTCATGTCCTTAGCCTCCAGCAGCGGGACACGTCTCCATCGGGGATACGTGGAGGAGGCAGCACCTGAGGACACCCCACCGGAGACCACGCACATTGTCTTCGTGGTGCACGGCATCGGACAGAAGATGGACCAGGGCCGCATCATTAGGAACACCAGCATGTGAGACTTCCTGCTATGTTCCCAGCGTGAGCTCAGAGGAGGGACACAGGGATGAGAATAGTGTTTGAAGTAATCCTTTTGTCTCTGCTGGTGTTCAGGATGAGAGACGCTGCCAGAAAGATGGAGGAAAAGCACTTCTCTGATCGCACCACAGAGCATGTGGAGTTTCTCCCTGTGGAGTGGAGGTCTAAACTGGCTCTGGATGGAGGTATGCTGCACCTAAGCTCACCACCACCCTAAACACAAGCTGTCTCTCCACACTGGAACACTGCAGCAGCATTATGCAGAGACTCTTCTGCCTTTAAATTAGTTCCAATGACTGGCGGGTAAAAAAAGACAGACCATAAGAACCCCCCCCTCCCCTCTTTCTAGTCATAAACCTGTAATAAACTTTGTGCTCTCTTTAGGTGAATCCTTAGGTGAATTTCACATTTTGAAAGTTTGAGTGTATTAGGGCTCTGAACATTATGATAGAAGTATGATAGTCATTCCCGTGATGCTCCATCATGTCTCAAAAGTTGTTGCAGCAGTGTTTGTGTTGATTCCATTTATTACACAGATTTGGTGCAAAATGTAATTATTTTTAAGCACTGGAGAAACTGATAAAAAATGGTCCAAAATCTCCCTAAAATACCACATTAAGGAACACCATAGAAAAATCCATGATGTGATTTGGAGTCAAAACCTTTTGACTTTTGGAGGTTTCTATATAATTACATTTTTCTGCGACTGGATGGCGTGCACTCGGGGTTTCATAGAATCTATTAAAACCACTAGCTGACACTGTGGATCACTGTGGACTAGTCATTCATCTGTGGTCAGCCATGTTAAATAAATAGAACTGAAGGTATTTAGAGAAGGAATAAGGAAGGAATAGCTCCCACTGTACCTTCAAAAAAGCAGTTAAATTGCTTCTGCAGTCTAACAGCTCAGTCAAGCTGGCTGGGAGTTTAGTCCAATCAGATTTCTCATTTATAAACAGCCTCTTGGAACCAGTCAAGAACTTAAGATGAAAATTGGTCATTGTTACTCAGTAAAAAATATATAATATAGCCCCTATGACAGGTCAACTAGTTGACTACTTTGTGGCAGTAGTTGATGACTACCAAAATGTAGTGTTCCTGAATGCCCTAGCGAGCACTTCTGTTCTGGGAATTGTACAGAAACCACCTTATTGTCAACATACGTAAGAAAGTCATCCATCCTCTGAACACTCCAGGTCTTTAGTTTGTGGTTGTGAAGTTTCATGAGGCTGTGATTATCCTAGAGGTCACTAAAGGTCATTTTACATAGAGGTCACTAAAGGCATAAACAAGGGAAACAGGCCATGACTGCTCAGAGGTAACGATTTGAATGAAGAGAACTGTGTTCATAACAAAAGTGTTAAATGACAATGAGAGCCTTACCAACAGTAGGGCCAAAAATGCCATTTTGACCTACATGATACCAGAGAAACGCCAGTTGGCCTTTTTCCCTTGGTGGCCTGAGTTTGATCAGCAAACTGTGTGGTTAGATTAGATGAGTGTTGAGAAAGGAGAAGTCATGATCCTCTGTCGGTGTGTGACAGCTGTGCTGGATGTTTTGCAGACACAGTGGACTCCATCACCCCAGACAAAGTGCGAGGTCTCAGAGACATGCTGAACAGCAGCGCCATGGACATCATGTACTACACCAGTCCTCTGTACAGAGACGAGGTGAGTTTGAGACTACACCGCACTACAGCTGTCCAGTTCCCTTTAAGAAGCTCATCCAGCCTGAAGTCCAGCCTCGTTCTGCCTCCTCACAGCTGTGCTGCTGCACTTTGACACCCTGCTGCCAGTTTGGGAGTGTTAGTCCCACGAGTCCACATCAGCTCCCCTCAGGCGCAGCTAAATCCTGGCTAAGCTGTTTTAATCCAACATGGCTGAATACAGTAACTCTGAATTATGCTTTACTGTCTGACTGTGAATAAATGATTAATCAAGACCCTGAAGCATCAAACACAATCAAACCTTTTCACGTCTTATAGACACAATTCTAAATAGCAACAGAAGTGAATACTTCACAAATGTGCACATGTGTTGTTGTTGTTGTTGTTGTTGTTATGTGTTTGTGTGTGTAGATCACCAGGGGTCTGACTCTGGAGCTGAACCGTCTCTACTCACTGTTCTGCTCGCGGAACCCAGACTTCGAGAAAAATGGGAAGGTGTCCATTGTGTCGCACTCTCTGGGCTGCGTCATCACCTTCGACATCATGACAGGCTGGGACCCCGTCCGCTTTCATCATCAAGAAGCGCCAGACCCAGAGGAGACAAAGGTCCGCTGGCCGAGTGACGAGGAGCGCCACCTTCAGGAGCAGCTGAGACTCACACGCCTCAGGTACTGCATGGGGAGTTGCTCTGGACAGAGTTCTATTCCACATCTGCTTTGGCATAAAATTAACCTGAAGGTACAGAAGATTTCAGTCATTCCACCAATCCCTGCACACCCTTCTATTATATAAGCAGAGGTTATTTACAAGAAAAAACATCTTTTCTGCTTCTGATGAAAAAACATCACTTGCCATCAGTCAGATTTGGATTCTTACTCCCAGTGGATTAGTTCTGGCATGTCATGTCATTGGTAGCATTTTTTGCAAGAAAAAGGAGAGATAAAAAGCCTGGGTTGAAAAGAAGCTTGCTAAATCCTGTCTCGCCTTTCCTGCCAAAACAGATCCACACTGACACTCCTCTCCACGGATATTATAGAAAACAGCCTCCTGCTATGAGACGTGCAGGAGTCTGCAGAGGACGGCACTGATGCATTTTAGGTTAAACTTAGAGGTGCAGGAATCTTGTATTAGAATTATGTTTCTTTGTGTAAATCTGTTTAAATACACATGTGATGTAAAGCATCTAAAACTACAGAAAACACCAAACAACAAATAGGACAGGAGAGGCTTGGCTGTAGGATTAGATGCAGATAAAACAGGGTGTAGACACAGATGGTAAAATAAACAGAAATGAATTCTCCTAAGTTGCCACCTATGTCAGAATTGCACTACCTACCCTATAGTCAGCAAAACTGCAAAAAGTAGTTTGCAGGGAGGTAAATGTGACCAAATGAAGTTCTCTTTTGGATAATAATATTCTGGGCCCTTTTTAGACGCATTCAGATGCACTAACTGTGCTAACCTAAGTGTGTGTGTGCGCTTTGACCCACAAGCAGGACTGCTTTAACATCACAATGTGCATGGAAATGTTACTACTTTGATAACTGAAAGCAGCCTCTCTAATCATTAAAGTGAATAATTAAAGAAAACACTCAGACATCAACAGGACACAGTCATCTGGAAATCTCACACTGGTCAACATCATTTAAAAGATGATTTAATGATTAGAGAGGCTGCTTTCAGTTTCCTTACCAGTAATGTCACTGCAGCAAATATCCTTAATATTTAAGCAGCAAAACTATAGTCTATATATATACTATATATACTATAGTCAGGAGAGAGGAAACTCTCCAGACCAAAAAGAGGAAATCATTTTTAAACATCTCTGATAGAAGTCAGGATTTATACAGCTCCTTTATTCCAAACATTTTCACTGTATGAACTGTATGTGTGAAGAACATAGAACATTAGTTAACAGTAGAACCAGACGATCCTGTCGGATTTAAACACACAATGAAGTTACAGCCGCTGTGCATAAATGTGCTCACAGCTTCATCCATTGTTACCCACCTGCAATCATCCACTGTTAATCAGTATATTCATTTTTATGGGTCGTGGATTAACTGCAGAGCCTTAGAAGCAGAGTGTGCGTGCGTTGTGAATCAGCCAGTGTCGTCTCATCTTACTATCTGAATGATGTGTCCTTTAAATACCACAACTCGTTTTAAAGACCAACACACCCATGGGTACATAGGTGCGCACAAGTACATTTACTACATACAGAACGTGAGCAAGAAAACGACAACTGTGTTGGTCAGAAAATAGCAACGACAACTGTGCTGTGCTGTGCGCTGCTTTGTGCCAGGCAGAAGTAGGGTCCTTTGATTTGATTTGACTTTACACATGCATTTGCCCTTGCATAATATTTTAGAAAAATATGTCCAACAAGCATGTAGCTGTGATTTTAATCTGTATATCAATGATCCCAGGTTGAGGGACTTGGAGGATCAGTACCAGGGTCTGCAGACCTCGTCTTGTGTGGCGGTGCCGGCCTTGAAATTCAAGGTAAAGTTGAAAAGTGTTTTGTTCTGAAGCTGTCATCAGTTGTCAGTAGCCACTGCCAGTCATTTCCTGCTCAACATGTGTCCAAGACATACACACTACAACTATAAACTATCTGTTTAGGGATACACAATGTGGATTTTTTTCAGCTGGTCTGATAACTGTTAGTTACCTCATAATTCTCATGGCTGATACTGATTTCACACTTTTCTATCATATAAGCTGTAGTTTCTGCACAACTGAGGGTAAGTGATCAAAAATGAATGATTTAATATTCCACAACTGTGATCGAACCAAATCTGACTTCACAATGACGAGTTCTGACTCTTCAACTGCTCATGTAGTTTAGTTTAGTCCATCACAAAAACTTCACTGAAATAATCTGGCTTTTATATAGAGCATTTTACCCAAGAACTGAAACTTATTACTTTGAATTGCTTTATCTGTCAAATCAGATATTAGTATAGCCGATATTTATTTGCTAGTATAAGCCAATACAGATATAGACAGATCTAGCTGGCCAATATTGGCCGATAATTTATCAGACCTGATATTCATCGTGCTTTATTTTATTTTAAAAAAGATTTTATCACGAAACAGCAAAATCAGATGTTGCATTTTTATCAGCAATTTGCCAGAGACAGTTACAGTGATTTGTAGTGATTTGTCTGTATAAATAAAAATGGATTGATTGATTGATTGATTGATTGATTGATTGACAAACATACTTGGGCTTTTGTAGAGGATTTCACTTAAATGCCTTGACAATCTGTCAAATTAGATTTTAATGTAGCTGGTAATTTATCGGCCATAATATATGTATTGTGCATTTCTAGTTCTAATTCAAGCCACAAACGTTTTCCCTAGAAACATCATAAGCAAAGCATAAACTGGTTTGGAGGATTTTGATGTACAAAGTCTGCACTGAATGATTACAGTTTAGTTTTCAAAGCTCTCAGTGGTGACAGAGACTTTGAAAACGTCCATACAGTCATTCAGTGGTTCCCAGTCAGTCAGCTTTAGATAGCACATGAACATGTTTTGATTGGAAGCTGTCAGGGATTTGTTCAATTAATGGTTATTAAAAACAAGGTTTGGTTGTTGTGCATGTTCACTTTCATAAAACTACCTGACATATAAACCAATGAGCCAGTAGAACCCCAGTCTTCTGTAACTGGTCAATGAGCGGCTCTGTAGGAGCAGTTAGGGTCAGGCAGTGTCTCTTATTCTGTCCTGTTGTATTCATGTGTCCTCTGTGTGTGTCCTCTGTGTGTCCTCTGTGCCACAGGTAGAGAATTTCTTTTGCATGGGCTCTCCTCTGGCTGTTTTCTTGGCGTTGCGAGGGATCCGGCCTGGAAACAATGGCGTGCAGGACCACATCCTCCCCACGTCTATCTGTAAACGCCTCTTCAACATATTCCATCCCACAGACCCCGTGGTGAGTATCAGTCCCCACAGCTGAGTGTGTCACTGTGTCTGTTGAAGGTCATAATCATCGCCCACTGTAATGATCAGCCTGATGTCTACAGGGATCAGTTGTTGCTTGTAAAATACAGAAAGAAAACCTTTCAGTGGATACTATGGATGGTCTACACTGTTCTCATTACATGACACATGAAAATACTGAAAACTAAATGATGAGCTGGCACTTACATTAAAGTGTAACTTCAGTATTTATCAAACTGGACCCTATTTTCTCATATTTTTGTGTCGAGGTGACTAATGAGGACACTTTTTGAAACTGGTCCAGTTCTGTGGTAGACAGAAGTGAAACTGAGCTGCAATTTCATCCCTCCAGAAATACTGTAGCTGTCTTATTGCTTATCCCAAACTAATCAGCCTCCCTCTGAATAACTCTAATTGACAGAAACAAAATAAAACTCACCAGAACCATCTTGGTTCATCTCTCCCCTGTTCCAACAGTCACCAACTCTGGTTTGGTGAAAATATTCTCCTCTCCTGATATTTCCACATCTAACTTGGTGAATTAAATGTTTATTTCAGCCAAACCAGAGTTTGTGATTGTTGAACAGTGGAGAGACAAGTCAAGATGTTTGTGGTGAGTTTTATTTTGTTCCTGTCCAGTTTGAATGAAGATGCTGATTAAAATTACAGTTTTGCAAATGGAGTCTGGTGAATGGGGAGAGTAATAAAACAGCTGTTTCTGGTTAAACTAAGCGTATCATACTCTTTACAAAAAGGAATCTTTTCCATAATGTTGTCAAACTCTTGGAATAATGATCTGAAGCTGTCAGTAACAAAACAAGCACTTTTAGTTGATTTACTGTACTTTGAAGGTGCACAGTCTCCCTCAACACTGGACCAGTTTAAAAAATTGCTCCCCATTAGTCACTTAAAAAGAAAAATGTGAAAATAGGGCCCAGGTTAAAAAAATACTGAAGTTATCATTTAAAGTAAAACAGTTCTAAAAAGTCATGTTAGGAGAAACCCCATCTGCTCAAACCTTTGTTTGTTTGTTTGTTTCAGGCGTACAGGTTGGAGCCTCTCATCTTAAAGCACTACAGTAACATCACACCTGTTCAAATCCACTGGTAAGACAAGTCATGTGACTCTACCACAGATAATATGCTGCTTATTCATGCATTCTACTGTGAATTTATCAAAGCAGTAGATGCTTTGATCAAATGAACTGTTTGACTTTATCCACAGTTTGTCTCTCACTCTGTTATTTTTCAAGTGCACTGAAAAAGAGAAAAAAAGGGAGCGGAAAGAGGAAAAGATGTAACAAGATGAAAAACAACAAAAAAGATGATAAGACAAAAAAGAGATTACAGGACCAAAAAATGTCATGACAAGAAGAAAAACAACAAAAAAGACAAAACAAGACAAAAAAGACGTTGACGATGAAAAACAGCGCAAAAGATATAACAAGAAGTAACAATAAAAAAGGTGAAAAAAGATGTAACAAGTGGAGAAAGATTTAATAAGATGAAAAGCAACATGAAAGACATAACAAGATGACAAAGACATAACAGATGTAACAAGACATGTCAATGAAAGACAACATGAAGACATATGTCGGTTGGGACCTATTTTTCAGGCCTTTTCATTATCGTTTAATCTATCGAACATTTTCTTGATTAATTGATCAATTGTTTGTTCTATAAAATGTCAGAAAATGGTGTAAAATATCGATCAATGTTTCCCAAAGTCCAAGATGATGTCCTCAGAAACTAAAAAGAAAGAGTCAGAATCAGAGAAATTTGGACATTTTTCTTAAAAGATTATTCAAAATGATTAATTGATTATAGAAATAGATGATTGATTAATTTAGTAGTTGATTAATAATTGATTCATTGTTGCAGCTTTTATGTTGGTTCTTAGGTTTATTAGATTGTCCAGCTGTTCCTTCCTTTGCCGTGGCAATGTATTGATTGATACATTGATTGATCTGAAGACAAAAAAAGTTGAAGCATTTTTTCTCTAGAGGTCATGATAATGAATTATCAGCTGTGTGTGCACTGTGCATGGTAAGATATTGTTCTTTATTGTAATATCATGATTCTACTAATAATTTACTAAATATATCTGTAATCTGATTGTGTCTGATTGTGTTTATCTGTAACTGTAATGGAATACAGTTTCCTCTTTTTGTATCCAGATTACATAATCTGTAATCACATGTAATCTGTTCCTCTAAGTCTGTGTATAACCCAGGTGTGAGTGAAGCTCCAGTGTGTCCAGTGTAATGACAGATTGCGGACCCCATGTCTGAGTGAGCTGAGCTTGTTGTGGATGTGATGTGCAGGTATAACACCACCAGCCCGACGCCGTACGATCAGATCCGACCCACGCTGCTCAACCTGCCGAAGGAGACCACCTCTGTCTCAGACTCAGAGAGCATCCCCAGCCCCTGCACCTCCCCGCCCCAGACCCGACGGCACTACGGAGAGTCCATCACCAACCTGGGCAAGGCCAGCATCATGGGTGAGCACACAGAGAGGATTACGACTGCATGGATGGTGTGATATCAGAGGTATTTTTTGTAAAAGATCTGTGATGGAGGTGAAACCTGACTGAAAATCAGCCCTTTCAGTTACGATGGCCACACGCTCAGTGTTCTGATCTGAGCTGAAAGTAACAGGAGCTGCTGGCTCTGCTGATATTGTAGCAAGGCCAGCAGTGCACAGTAAGCACAGTGTAAACAGATCAATAGACTCCTGATGGGACTTCTCCTTCATGCATCAGACGTAGAGTGCAGACTAAAAGCACATTATAAAGCTCTATAAACTGATGACATATGTTTTGTGTTTTAGACTTTATACTCAGATAACTTGCAGGAAGCAACACAGGAAGAACATATAAACACTGACTGGTACGCAGAACTCAGAACCTTCTCAGTTCTAACAGTTCTAACAACCGAGCCACCAGGTTCTAACAACATGAACCTGTGCTTTTAGAATGTTCTCACTCTGGATAAACTGAAAGGCTTCACTAATCAATATTTCTATGATAACCTTTCTTTATTGTTATTCATTGAATGCTAGTGGGCATTAGAGTCCATGATAAGGTTGGCAGCAGAGAATTCTCTTAAAGGGATAGTTCAGATTATTTGAAGTGTGGTTGTATCCACAGTCAGCAGTATCTACAGCAGATGGAGGTCGACACACTCTCAGTTCAGAGAAGCAGCAGGAGTCCTGGTGTAGGAAACTAAAACATGTACTGCTGTGGACAGGGTCAGCAGCAACACAGATTTCAGACAGTTTATTAAATATGATCAAAGATATCATTAACTGCTGTTAAATCAGCAAACAATACTCTCTCCAAACCAACCAGACTTACCTCAGTTGTTTTTGTTCTGTGTTCTGTGAGATAAAATGACTGATCTTGCCGAAAAGTCTGTCTGACAGCAAGGTAAAGTGATGAAAATATTTTAAATATAGCACACACTTAAACTGATAAACTGATATGTTTTGCTGCTGACCCTGTCCACTGTAGTACATTGCTTACTTACCAAGATGGGGACGTGTCGACCGCCATCTACTGTGGGAAATACACTCGCTATGGACCTGGCTATGTACCTCATACAACCACACTTCAAAAACCCCAAACTATCCCTTTAAAAGGAACTGTTCACCTCCTGTCTGTCTGCTGAATATGAAGCTACAAGCAGCAGCTGGTTAGTCCACATTAGAATGAAGACTGGACAGATTCTGTCTAAAGGTAGAATCCACCTGCCTCTGAAGCTGCCACCTGCTCTTAAAGTTTGTTTTCCTGCTTTTGCTGTAACCTGGGTTCATATAGGTGCTGGAAATCCTTGAAAACATTTGAATTTTACTGTGGTGTTTTCAAGGTTTGAGAAATGCTTTCATATTGTATAAAGTGCTTGAAATCGCTTGAAATTGCAATTACATTACTTTAAATAATTCAATTCACTTTTTAGATAAAGAAATAAAATATGCTGGCTGTTGGCTCAGCCGGGCTGTAAAAGATGCCAATGGGACTGCAGCTAGTTATTATTTTACATTGTGATAGTTCTTAATATACTCATAAGATG
>JAJHUR010098973.1:0-10374 GCA_027495735.1 Lutjanus campechanus | reverse complement strand
GCCTCACCACTATGCCGATGTGATGATAAGTGAAGATCTTCAGTTCACAAAACAATCCTGGAGTTTTAGGAGAAACAGGGTAGCAGCCTCATCCAGTACAATGGCAGTGAATGGTGACCACGGATAAAACGTTAAAAATAGCACACAAAACAAACACAAAATGTCTCCATCCTGCTTGTGTGGTGTAATCCAAGTGTCTGCTAGCCGAGACATTAAAAATTAACCGCAAAAGACAGCATATTCACCATGTTTTTAGTAGAAATATCAGCTGTAGCACATAGCCGGTAGGATGTAAACATGGCGTCGATCTTGCGAGAATTCCGTACGTGCATCCATTAAGATATATACGAAGTCTTGCGAGAACGACGATGAAATGATTAACTACATTTATTATCTTATGGTTTTAACACCACTTTACTGTACTTTTTTGAGTATACTTTATATGTCTACGACTTTGCATGTAAAACCATGTCATTGTTTTAAGCTGCTGTTTACCTCGTGAAACATCTTTGGTAACAAGACATTAAAACAGCCTGCCAGCACACACTTTTACATCAGAACATAAAGTTTTTGTACTGCAGCTGAAGAGAAAACTGCAAACATTGAAATTATTTTATTATTATGAGGTTTCAGTCATTTCTCTTTCAGAGGAGAGCATAGGCAGAGTTCAGTTTTTGTGTCATCACTGATGCCCTGATGCCAACCGTACAGCTTGTTATGGAGATGATGACAAGGGCAGGAGGAGACAGTTCATTTTGGGAAATACTGGAGCACACTGTAAAGGCACCTCAACAAGTGATCAAATGAACGGACCACTGTGAACTTTCTTTTCAACTGCTGTACAAACACTTCATGTTCTGATGTAAAAGGTGTGCTGGCAGGCTGTTTTAATGTCTTGTTACAATGTGTGTGTGCCATGCTTTAGTCAAAGTACCTCAGGGATCAGGCAGCACCTCATGAAAACTGCCCTATTTCAGAACAGCTTTAAATGCAAATGAGCCTCTTCCATTAAATGCAAATGAGCCACTGCTAATGCCATCCACTTCTTACATGGGGTGTGTAACTCTTGATATTTGAAGATGTCATATGTCCTGTTTTCTCCCCAGAATTCAGGAGCAAAAGACAGAGGTTCCTGATAGTCAATATGTGCAGCAGCATCCAGAAGACCTGGACACCATATTTATGGTTTATAACCGTCCAACAACAACTTCTACCTCCATTCCCAATCAATTAGACAGATCATTTTCAGTGATATTTAATCCTTTCCAGCATCTGGAGGAAAACATTGTCACCTTTGTGAAGAAAAAGCGGGAAAAAATTCAGAAGGTTCTGAGTCCTGATTGCCCAAAATGTTTAGAGAGGCAGAGTGATGATGAGGAAGTGGAAGAACAAAGGAAGAGCAGCAGTGAGAAATTTCTGAAGATCACACTGAACTTCCTGAGGACAATAAAGCAGGAGGCACTGGCTGACTGTCTACAGACCAGTAAGGGAATTTTCTGCATACGACTCTTCTCATACTAACAAATACATCCACTCACTGATCATATTTGTTGAGTGTCAATTCAGGAATATATGGGATGTGTAATTCTGAGGGGATCACGAGAGCAGGAAACCCAAGTCTTCTGAATCAGATCTACACAGAGCTCTACATCACAGAGGGAGTGGCTTCAGAGGTCAGTGATGAACAGGAGGAAACCACACAGACCAGAAACAACAATCTGACAAGAAGACACCTTTAAATCCTCACCTGGAAGACATGAACCAATCAGAACGGTGAACAACACAGAGACACTGATGCATGCTTTTATTACCTGCAGAATTGATTACTGTAATGCTCTACTTTCTGGTCTTCCTAAGAAAAACATTGTTCAGTTACAGTTATTACAAAACTCAGCTGCACGTGTGCTGATGAGGACCAGAAAGAGAGCACACATTACACCAGTTTTAAAGTCTCTGCATTGGCTTCCTGTGTGCTTCAGAATCGATTTTAAGATCCTTTTATTGTATTATAAAGCTCTTAATGGTCTTAGTCATACTCATTTATCAGATTTGCTTTTATCATATGAACCCTCTAGAACCTTCAGGTCTTTGGGTAGCGGCCTTTTAATCATCCTCAAAGTTAGAACAAAAATTATTATTGTATTTTGTTTTATTTAGCTATTCATTTACTTTTATTATTTTATCTGCTTTTCTAGCTGGTATATTCTCCAATTTTGCTACTTATTTATTTGATCTTATTTTAACTTATTTATTTACTTATTTATTGATTGATTTAAAATTGTTTTCTATTTTGAATTTTTATCATGCCTCTGGTGTTACTCACTTATGATGGCGTTTCCTCAGTTTCCACCATAGTTGGCCTAAAGGTTAGAGATATGTGATTGTGACCGGATTGTCTGGGCAGGGTAAGCTACAGTATATAGTGATGCTTTCCCCTCCTCATTACCACCACTGAGTTTCAATGTTTCCAACAATAACTTCTACCTCTGTTCCCAATAAATTAGACAGATTACTTAAAGTTATATTTTATTCTTTCCAGCATCTGGAGGAGAACATTGTCACTTTTGTGAAGAATGAGCGGAAAAGATTCCAGAAGGTTCTGAGTACAGATTACCCAAAATGTTTAGAGAGGCAGAGTGATGATGAGGAGGTGGTGGACAGTGAGGAGAAAGAACAGAGGAGGAGCAGCAGTGAGAAATTCTGAAGATCACACTGAACCTCATCAGGGGGAAACTGCTTCCCTCTGCTCGCCTCTGGATAACCACATGACCTGCAGTAGCCAATCAGATCCCGATTCCGATCAGACTCTCCTACGAGGTCTGGTGAAGTCCCTCATGCACCAATCAGAAAACTGTCAATTACATCAAAGAGAAGATCAGTGAGAATCTGTCTTTAGAGAGAAGTATTGATCTGTTCTACTGTCTGAATGAACTGAATGATCGTTCTGGAGGAGATCCAACAGTTCCTCAGCTCTGGGCTTCATCTTACTGTCATCAGAAAAAGATCTGGACGTGTTTGACCTGAAGAAATACTCTGCTTCAGAGGAGGTTCTTCTGAGGCTGCTGCTGCCAGTGGTCAAAGCCTCCAACAAAGCTCTGTAGGTTCACAGATAACTGCAGATAATAATGTCATTACAAGTGTATTTTAATTGTGTCTCCACCGATTATTGCTGTCATGAAAAGAAAAAAATCACCATCACATTGTAGTTCACTTGAGGCTAAAATTATTGTGATCCCAGAGATATGACTATAATTTTAGAAATTTTCATTAATTGTAGTCACAGAAATGTGTTTTATTATATTGTAGATGACAGAAACAGTATAAATGTTTGTCAAATGTTTGTTAACTCTCCTTCAGACTGAGTGGCTGTCAGAGAGAAGCTGTGAAGCTCTGTCTTCAGTCCTCAGCTCAGAGTCCTCGAGTCTGAGAGAGCTGGACCTGAGTAACAACCACCTGCAGGACCACACACTGTAGGTCCACACTGTAGACTGGAGACTCTCAAGTCAGGATTTATTTTCTGTTCAACAGATGAGCATTTAGATGTCAATTGACATACATTTCAGTTTATCTTCACTTCACTTCAATCGGAAATTGATTATTAGGATTGCACAGTTAATTAAATTAATGGATCATAAAAAAATGAATTTCCATTTGTTCTTATTTCTTGTGATAAAAGATATGTTTTATATCTTATTTATGTTTTTGTTGTTGCAACAGTGGTGTCAGTTAGATTTGGTTCAGTGAGAATTGTTGAATATTAAATCATTCATCTTTGATTACTACATCTGAGCCTTTCTTACCCTCAGCAGTGCATAAACTACAGCAGTGGTTTCCATCCTTTTTCGCTTGGAGCTCCTCCTACTTGTATCTAAGGAAAGCTGAGCGCCCCGCCAGCCTGAACAAAGACTTTTGTATATTTGCAGGTTCGTACAGGTGCTAGAAAGCCTTGAAAACACTTGAATTTAAATGCAGTATTTTCAAGGTTTGAGAAGTGTTTGGATTTTGGATAAAACACTTGAAACTGCTTGAAGTTGTAATCAGATTACTTTCATAATAAATTGCTTCCTGACTGAATAGTTAGTTAACTTTTTAGATACAAAAAATGTCAGGTAATGGCCATAACTGCCTATATATGGTCAACGAAACGCCCAATTAATATTCATTCACACTAACTGCAGGAGAACGATTGTGGTGAAAGCTGCAGAAAAGGCCAGAAAAGGACGTTTAGAAAAGGCTAGAAACCAACCTTTGTGTTGCGGAGGTTGAGACAAGGAAAATATGTTATTTGGTGGACAAACTGTGGACATTACAGATGTCAAAAAGGTATCAGAGTGGCAGCGTGGTGGTTGAGAATACTGCTGCCTCACAAATACAACACTCGCCGAGACTAATTAAAAAATAAGTAGTCCGACAGAAAAATATAAACCAGGAAGCGCAGATCCACAGGCCCTATAAGTGTGTGTATTTGTGCCATGGGTAGCAGAAAAACACCTCGATCTTTTGATGAGAAACTTGCCATCAGGGAGTCTCACCTGAGTGGAGGAGTGTTGAAGTCAGAGTGGGGCAGAGTGAGCCAGACGCACGGGATGATTCAGGTAGCCTGCATAATGGGTAACATGTATCCCCATGTTTGAGTTGAGAGTAAACCAAGCAAACACCTACACGTTTGTGTACAAAAATAATCAGGGCTTTTTTTCCCACATAAAGAGTTTCTGTATCTTTGACTCGCTGTGTTCCAGCGGCTCAGAGGTGCTGCAGCTGTGCGCGCTGCACCTCCACTGCACCTCGGCTGTGCATCTTTACCCTCCAGCAGCAGCCGCGTCCTTATAGAAACAATCAACTCCACACATTTAAACACAGAGATAAAACAAATTCTAAACCATTAAAAATAAATGGAAAACAAAGTGCAATATATATATGTTCAACTAGATCACTGAAAATGGCATAAAATGAATCATTGGATGTTACTGATTTCCCGTGCCTGAAAAACTTTGTGGGAGGTCTACGGATGGTCAAAAGTATGCGTAAAAATGCGCACCTTTTTCTGCATAGTATTTCTTTATAAATCCCAACGTTGGCAGTGAAAAATGCATACACACATTTCAACCCTGTTTCCTCAATCCTTTTTTGCACAGCAACCTTTATAAATGAGGCCCCAGGTTGGGAACCAATGATCTCCAGGATGGATGAACTGCTTTTTAAGACATTAAAATGTTAAAATAGTGGGTATTTAATCATTATCAGCCATGAGAAGCAGGTTATTATTGGTTATCAGCATCAGCTGAAAAACATCCATGTGGTGGAGCCCCACATTTTTATCAGGTGGCTAAAATAGGTTTGTTGCTGCTCCTGTCCACACTGGTCCACACAGCAGTACATTGTTTAGCTTCCATGTTGATGTTGATCACATCATGATGCCCAACACCTTCTTAATTTGTTGTTTAATTTGTACATGCTTCCACTTGGGTCCATAATACAGAAATATAATATTTCATATCAATCCTATGCCGATGACACACAGTTATACATACCTGTTTCCACTAATAACCCTAGCCCAGTAAATGGCCTCATCCAGTGCATCACAGATATCAAATTTTGGATGGTGAAGAATTTTTTACAGCTCAATCATGACAAAACAAAAATTCAGTTAGTCGGTCCAAAGGGTTTGAGGAATGAAACTGAATCTTTGTTAACTCCTCTGTCTGTAAAACCATGTGATCATGTGAAAAACTTGGGTGTGATTTTAGACGCTGATCTTAACTATGTATCTATGTATGTGGTCACATCCTTTATCTATGTATCTCAACCTCAGCAACTCCGACCCTCCATCTCTCCCCTGAAACAAGTGTGTGTTGTCAGACTGAACTCCTGTCTGTGCAGGAGAGCAGAGACAAACTGGACTGTAGAGGTTTCTGTGTGTTCAGCTCTCACTACTTTGTAGTTTCTAAATGAATCTCTGAGGTTTAAAGTTTAGTTTCACTCCTGTGTCGCTGTTTGTACAGCGACACAGGTTTCTGCTTTATTTTACGGTTTAATCATGTTTGCTTTCAGCTGATAGAAGTCCTGTTAAGTTACTGCTGATGAAAACAAGAGTCTGCTGCTTCATAATAAAAGCTTTTACATACCAACACAATGGGGGGACTTTTATTGTGAAGAATTTATAGGAAATGAAACATCCAGCATCAGTCGCTTGATGACAGATATGCATCTGAAAGACACTCACTCCTCGACAACACTGCTGAGATGTCCCTGCCGTGCTGAGCCGATGAACTGAGTCAATCTGAGTCAAACCAAACAGCACATGTGTAGTAAAGAGACTCGAGTCTCAGTTTTTTCTACACACATGAGAGACAGAGACGAGGAGAGGAAGAGGGAGAAGAGCTGCAAGGGGAGACAGAGTGCAGGCAGTCAAAACAGAGTGAAAAGCAAGCAACACATTAGTAAATGTCTGTTGGACCAACATTGTATTGAAGGACAAAACAGCTGTTTCTCAAGGGGGGAAAAGCTGCTAGAATATGATGGTGGTGTGAAGTGCTGCAGGGTGGTGCAGTGATGTGCACAGGTGTCTGACACAACAGACTGAGGGCAAAACACAGTAAGGCTCTCGCACTGAGCTGAAATGAATGCATGTGCACATAAATTAGATAAATCTAAATCTAAATCTAAATATTTTTCCTCTTTCAGGGGGAAGTTAGAGCTTCATGTAAATGCAGGACTGAACATTTTATCCTCCGTCTCCTACAGAGAAATATTTCCGATAAAAAGCAGAAGTAACCAGTGGACACTTGTCTGCTCACACTTCCTATAAGAGGACAGTTTACTGTGTGAAAGTCAGCAGAGCTCATTACTACTCTTCATTGTTGATGTGACACAAGTTGCAAGTCTCTTCCTGTATTTGGAAATGAGACTGTGCTCTTAGAGTTACTGTTTGGTGAAGTGAAGAATGTTCACTGCTCTTCATCTTTGTTCTGCTCATCGGCTCAGAAAGACTTCACAGATTCAACTCTATCATTCTGCAGAACAATCAACAATCAACACAACTTCAGTGAAAGAAAAGAGCGCTCCTGTGTCTGTGTGAGTGTTAAATACACTTCTGTTTCTTGATTATCTATACAACTGGCTGCTGACTGTTGAAGAGAAACCAACCTATCTGAGAGTTCATGGTGGAGTGTTTTACAGGGAGAATACAGATTCAGACAATTGAAATCATAAACATGTGACAACAAGACAAAGTAAACAAGAATTATACAAGAAAAAAGAAAGAAACAAACTAAAGGGTTATTTGGCAGTGAGATATAAATGATATTTAAACATAAGGCAGTAAGGTAAATAAAATACTTTGAAGCAGGAGTTTTTTCAGACTTTTTTGACGGGGTTGATCCAAGTGGAGCACTGACTCATGCAGGGACGACATAAAGACACACATGTGAACATTAATGTACAGTTTCTCTTATCTGCTTTAATTACTAACATTAAAATATCTTAGTTTCTTATTCCTGTGTTTGAAATGTGTATTTCAAAGTTAAATAGTGACACCATACAAATATAAAGCTTCCACGCTTTATTCATTAACTGTATCACTTTATTCTTTAACTGTATCCTCACTGTACATCTATCTTCAGACTGTCAGACTCATAGATTCATTCTCCACACTCCATCATAAAAAATACTTTTATTTTTATGATATATCTAATATCTGTCCTGGTTTGATGGTTTATATCTGACTAAAACTGTTGAAGGTTTGGTTTTATTCCGAGATTTGAACAATAACTCAGCATTTATTTTGAACTGGACACATAAAAGTTGATTTATTTCAGTATTTTAACTGAGAGTTTTACAGATTAAACTGACAACATCTGTTGGGGTTTCCTCCTCAAACCTGCAGGGGCTCCACAGAGATAAAGATAAACTGGTAAAGTTGTTCCAGCGGGAAAAGATACAGACTCCATCAGCCTCAGAGCAGGGTACTCTGTACTCAAGTTAAAGTACTCTTACTTTGGAAAAAGTAAGTAAAAAAAAGAATGAAAAGAAAAAGTACTCAAGAAGAAGTAAACTTTAGTCTTTAAAATAACTACATGAGTAAGAGTACAAAAGTATTTACTGAAAAAAACTTTAAATAGAAAGTAATGACTCAAAAAGGAAAAAACAGCAGCACACTTCTCTCTTTTTCCACAAGTTTTTTTTTTAATTCTATGTGGATATGAGAGGAATTATTTAGGACTGCAACTGACAATCATTTTCATTATTGATTAATCGGTTTAATGTCTTGTTTTGTCCACAAATCAAAGATATTCAGTTTACTGTCATCGAGGATGAAAGAAACCAGACAAAAATCACATTTGAGAAACTGAAATCAGGGAATTTTGACAGTTTTTATTTAAAAAATTACTCTAAAAGATCCTTTGATTATCAAAATAGTTGGTGATGAATTATTGATTAATGTGTAGAATTATTTGAGCCACAGATGGTTTTCCTCAGGTAAACAAGGAAACATACACCTGTATTTATTTGTGACCTGCCACATTTACAGCAGGACAATATGCCCAGTCTGTATCTCTCAACTAAATATTACATTTATATTATACTCTATTAAATACACAGATCAGTAAATATTCTTTTGAAGTCACATTCAAGTCTACAGACTTGATCAAATTAAGAAGGTGACCGTGAAGGTTTTAGAGAAGATACCCAGGAATGACCTGGTTCAGAGACTGTCAGACACCAGAGACTTCGTATATATATCCTAATGGCCGCACATGCCGAAGTCTCGCGAGATCGACGCCATGTTTACATCTTACGGGCAACGTGCAACAGCTGATATTTCTGCTAAAAACATGGCGAAAATGGCGTCTTTTGCGGTTAATTTTTAATGTCGCGGCTTGCGGACACTTGGATTACACCACACAAGCAGGATGGAGACATTTTGTGTTTGTTTTGTGTGCTATTTTTAACGTTTTATCCGTGGTCACCATTCACTGCCATTGTACTGGAAGAGGCTGCTCTCCTGTTTCTCCTAAAACTCCAGGACTGTTTTGGAAATTGAAGATTTTCATCCACCATCACATCGACATGGTGGTGAGTATATACTGCGTGGGTTAATCTCTTAAAGTGGAATATCGCTTTAAGAGAAAAGGTGTCCAGTTATATTTTCTTTGAGGAATGTAACATCCCTCTTCATCACGGTGTATAAGATGTAATGGATTACATCTTATTGGTACTTACTGTATATGTCAGTGGTTCACAAACACTTTCCATCATGCCCCCTTTTCAGAAGCTGGAAAAAATCTCTGAGTGACTTCAAAACAGTTCAGTTATTGATGAAAAGAGTTTATTTGTTTGTTTGTTTGCAGCAGAGAAACCTGTGGAGGATTCAACTGAACCTCAGATGGAAAAAGGAAGGTCAACAGTCACTGCCCAGAGTGGTGGTGTCATCATGGCTCCTCAGCTTACTGGTGTTAATGTTGGAGGAGACGTCCATCTAACGGTCAACATCAACAACGCACCTGGTAAACAGATACCTTTTGAATTTCCCTGCATTTCTTAAATGTATATTATTACCAAGCTGTAGTGAAGAACAGTGGTAGAACTTGAAAGTGTCCCAGCCTGCTGTGAGAACGCACAGAACCATATAATGTGTTCCAGTCTGATGTTACTGTATTTGATGATGATGTCTGTTCTCTGCTGCAGCAGCACACAGGTTCTGTGCTGTTGCTGTTCTTGAACTGGTACGTGTGCGGTCGCTCCAGACTGTGATTGGCTGCTTTAAGGCTCAGTCTCACTCAGTTCTGTATTTTCACAGCAGAGATCCAACTGTTCTCTGATCTGTTCTCATGATGTGCTCCGACACATTCAGCAGTGCTCTGTTGATTAATGGATCAGCTTCATCAACATTTAATATGAGTGATCAGAGAGAGAGTTGGAGACAACAGAAGCTCGTCTTCTTCACTTTACTGCCTCACAGCTCGACTGTGTCTTCAGTTAGCAGCCTGTTAGTCTGCTCTCTGTCATCACTTCATACTGTGTTTTAATTCAGCCAAATGCAAACTTCACTTGTTCTCATTAATATCTGTAGCTGTAGAGTTTGTTTTGGTCTGAGATGTCTGTGTATGTAGAACCTTTAAAATGAGTGATGACAGAGAAATTAATCTTCTAACTTGACATCATTCAGCCCCTGTATGATCCAGATACAGTGTGAGCTGGTTCCAGATACAGTAGTGATGGAGGAGCGCCTCCTGGTGGCAGAAAAGAGAACAGCATGTTGGATTTTATGAGGCTGCAGCAAACAGCTGGTCACTAATATTTTAGTGTTTTCTTTGATCATTTTAACTGATGTAAAGTGTCTCTGAGGATCCTGAAGAGAAGATATAGAATAAA
>JAJHUR010098972.1:0-36695 GCA_027495735.1 Lutjanus campechanus | reverse complement strand
GAGCAACTGAAGCAACCCCAGATCATAACACTGCCTCCACAGGCTTGTACAGTAGGTACTAGGCATGATGGGAGCATCGCTTCATCTGCCTCTCTTCTTACCCTGATGCCCCCATCACTCTGGAACAGGGTAAATCTGGACTCATCAGACCACATGACCTTTTTCCATTGCTCCAGAGTCCAATCTGTGTGCTTCCTAGCAAACTGAAGCCTTTTGTTCTGATTATCTTCACTGATAAGTGCTTTTCTTTTAGTCCCAATCCCTTCAGTTCTCTTCACATTGTGTGTGTGGAAATGTTCTTACATTCTATTGTTGTTGTTTTTTTATGATTTGATTTCACCAAACGTTTAAGTGATCTCCAATCACAATCATTCAAGAATTTTTTCCGACCACATTTCTTCCTGGAAGATGATGGTTCACCACTATCCTTCCAGGTAATATAATTGTTTTCTTTGCTTGATGCAGGTCAATAATTTGAGCCCTTCTGAAACAGAGTAACATCTTTTCCATGACCACAGGATATGTCTTCTGACATGAGAAGAAATGAGAAGCTCCTCACTGCATCAGTTAGGGTTAAATAAATTGTTGCCAGCTGAAACATATTAATCACTGCAATAATTAGCAGTGACTTTTTTTGGCCAGGCAGTGTGTGTTTATAGTCTCTCGTACTTATCATAGTGTAGGTATCATAGTGTAAGATGTAGCAAGAAAGAACTGAAATGATGGGATAGTCTGTATCTGACTATCTGACTCTGACCAGATTTTCACCTAGTACTAGTACTTAGTACTACTTTATTCACCTTATTTGTGCAAATATTGTAGGTAGTAATCTAGTACTTCACAGACATGTTTGGCCTAATCTAGCAACCTAACTGTCTCCCCTGGCCCAGATGTAAGAGACCAAACTCCCTTGGTGTTTCCCTCACTCTCTCGAGCTCTCTCCCTCAGCAGAGCAGACCTGTGTTTGAGCCCTGAGGCACCCTGACCCAGCAGAACATCAGCTATACTTACCCCCTGCTCCTTTCCTGTCACCTTTTAAATAAAGTGACTCTTATTTTTGGCAACCAGCTGACTCTACTTCTCTTTTGATGTGCTCTGTTTGATTCACCTCCTGCAAGGCCAGGTCCACACAATACAACATACACAAACACACACACACACACACACACACACACACACACAGACATGCATTATTTTTCACACAAACCTTGTTCGTGGCCTACAGCATAATGCCAAAGCACATGCACAAAACACTAATTGCTTCATTTTAGTCTTTTATTTTACACTGACACATACCGTTGGCAGTAAAGAACATAGTGACCTGTAATAACAGGTACATTTAATGAAGCCTCCAGCTGTCAGAAGACAAGCCTTGTATTCTGCTCAGGTTGCCTTGTATTTCACCCATTCTTGAAAATTTGGACAAATCATGTCCTACCAAGAAAACATTAAAAGTTATCACTACTAACAATTTAATTCCAGTTATTTAGTAAAAATGTTATCCTTTAAAGATTTAATGAATATGTGTAAATGATAATGTTTTTTAATGTATAAACATGCTCTGTGGCAGAAAACACCTTTGTCCCAAACAAGAATTCACAAATTCAAACAATTAAAAAAACAGCATTACCTACAGATAAATGTTGACCTTTTAAAGTTGTGTCCCAGTTTTCTGTCAACTCTGCACCAGTCCAATTTCAACACAGGTCCCTCAACTGAGACTGTCCTCCTTGCCAGAACTCTGGCTCTGCACTCTCCCTGGTCACATCCGACCTGAAAGTCTGCACTAACAGGGTAACCTGAGCCTGAACCTTGTAGGTTCTCTGCAGAGGCCCTTCCAGGTCCTCGTCTCTCTTTCCACCACGTTATGTGGCTCTTCTATTCACAAGCATGGCTTTTCCTACCACAGCTATGCAGATGACACTCACCTAATGATGTCTTTTTTCCCTGTCCAAAACCAATGTGGCAGCAGAATCTCTGCATGTCTGGCTGCGATTTCTCAGTGGATGTCTGCACCACTTGAGGTGTGGTGAGGACTTCAGTCTCAAAAAGAATGAGCTGTGCTTCCTTTCAGGGAAGGCATCTCCTGTCCATGACCTCTCCACTGGGAACTCTGTGATATCCCCTGATCAGACGGCAAGCAGCCTGGGTGTGACACTGGGTGTCCACCTGTCTTTCATTGCCAACATTCCAGTGACAACCCTCTCCTGCAGATTTGTTTGCAAAAACACGAGTCTCAGGTCTGCTCCAACAGGGTAACTTGGATAGAATCTGTCTGAACCTTGTAGCCTTACTACTGGGGTCCATCAGGATTCTTTTCTGGGTTCCCTCATCTTTTCTCTTTTCATCAAATCTGCTCTTTACTTATGTGGCTTTTTGCACCACACCTATGCAGATGACATTCAACTAATTCCGTCTTTTCCCTGGTCTGAAACCCAGGTGGCAGCAGAATCCCCTGCACACCAACCTGAAGATCAACCTGCTCCTGTAGATTCATTCTACAATATCAGAAGGATATGACCATTCCATATCCAGGAGGCAGCACGGGTTCTGGTCCAGGCTCTTGTCATCTTGAGTCTGGACTACTGCAACTCACTCCTGGCTTCTAGCATGTGCCATCTGATCACTGCAGCTCATCTAAAATGCAGCAGCCAGACCTGTTTTCTACATACTCAAGTTGTGCCACACTATATCACTCCTTTGCCCCATGCACTTGCTATTGGTGGCTGTTCAAATCAGACTGAAGATACTGGTGCCTTATCCAGGTCGAATTATACACCCCAGCCCTACTACTGCTAATCAGTTTGCCACTCCTTCACTACAAGGGGGGGCCCAGCTACCGCTCAAAACACAATTGTTCGCTGTCCAGGTTCCACAATGGTGAAACAAGCTCTGACATTAGGACAGCAGAAAACCACACATCTGCCATGACAGACTTACAATTTATCTGTTCACACTGCGCCTTGCCTCGCATTTATTAAGTGGCTTTGGATAAAAGTGTCAGCTAAATAAATGTAAGGTAATGTGATGGGTTTTTTTTTCAAATATATACAAGCTCTCATGTCTAATTTTGATAGAGGGGAGTGTAGAACCTCGGATGCGCAGCCTTTGCTTCATTTGTTCCTGCAGCAACAACAGGTCTGCATTTTGGCGTGGCTGCTGTTTACATTTGTCCTTTTGCTGGTCATCTACACAAAATGCCATCAAGCATACTGCTGGATTTGGGTTTGTCATGACATGTCTCTTTTCTACTCGATTCTCTTTGCAAGTTGTTTCTCCCCTTAATTGCTCCTCAGAATCCAAGGTTGCTTGGGTGGGAAGACTGGAGTTGGGGGCAGTGATCAGGAGATTTGAGTGCAGTATTGTCTGTTGGTTTGTGTTAGCCTTTAGTTCATAAATTATTCTTGTGTCTGTGTAAGACTCTTGTGTGTAGCCAGTTGGTGACACACGTACTTGATCAACACTTTAGCTTTGATGGGAAGCTGACAGGAGGACCCCAACATACCATGTTCTTCTGTGTGATGTGTGTAAGAGTAAAGGGTTCAGCCACTCTTTAATGAAGCAGTCATGCAGTCACAAGCAGTCTCACTGCTAGTGAGCACAAAGCAGCAGTTTTGTGTGTTTGTGAACATTTTGTATATGTGTGTATGTGTTTATGCTTCAATCTGAGTGTGTGAAAGAGGAAAGGAGGCAGAGCGACCAACAGCACGGCTTCTGAATACAAATCTGTACCCAACTCTCTGTTTCATTGGCTGCAATAACAACCCCCTCCCACCCACACACACATACACACACATTTGCAAAATGCTTTCTGTGATAATTAACTTTGGCCATATCTCCTCACCCTGCACACACACACACACACATGCACACACACGCACACACAATACACACATACAGCTACACTCATCTGATTCTTGATTCCAAGGGGAATCCTTGGCGGTGATCAATGTTGAGAGCCTTCTCTGTTTCACTTGCCTGGTCGCTGGTTACTACAGTGTAACAAATCTCATTTAATACGCGCACTTACACACAAACACACACTCACACACATACCTCATTTCCTTACCTTGCATGCAATACCATACATGCACATAGGCAGACACAGTGCTCATTTCAAATCCTTGTCAAAGCGAACAAACAGTGCTGACAGGTCTGCATGCACACACATGCACAAACCCTCATCTGCAGCCACTAAATCAAACGCACAGGGCTAATTCGATTAATAACCTTTATTTGAAAAGGTTGTCCTGCTATCAATAAGCGGAACAATGTGTGGCAGTGGAGCACTCAGCGCTGGTTGCTCATTAATTAAAAGGGAAAATCCATCCAAAAACATTGGTGCAACATCTTGGAGAGCTGTATCAATAAACAACTTTCCAAGAGTTAAAAGACTTTTAGAAAACAGACATTATGATCAAACAGAATGTCACAGCTCCAGCCAACTCCTAGTTTTTCATTTCCTTTGCCACATACAAAGTCTCCTGTCATTTCAGATGCTCCCTCTTCCCCTCATCAGCTGTGGAGTATATATATAGCAGCCTATTTCCACTAATTCCCTGTCAGATTGTTTATTTTGTTTACGCCTTAGCTTTCCATCCTTTTATTCCGCCTGCCTGACCCAGACTGTGTGATCCCCTGCCTGACCCTGGACTTCTGCCTCGCTGCCTCACACGACTCTGGCTGAGAGGCCTGCAGAGTCAATTCAGGTCGAGGCACAGGCCAGTTTGTTTTTTTTTAATAGTTCAGACTTGGACTCATTTAACTTCTTTGCTTTATTTACTTTTTTCCCCTGAGACTTCTGTGCTACTGTCCACCCAACTGTGCTGTGATTGTGGTAGATGAATGGATCAAAAACAGGACTTTCACCCGAGAGACTCTGTTAGTTAAATGTCTATGGAAGCCCATTTCTGCCAGTGAAAGCAAAAGAAATATCCCAATGGGAAGTCATGATTATGAGATAAAAATTCTAAATTATGAGATAAAAGGTCATAATTCTAAGATAAAAAGTCATAATTGAGATAAAATGTTGAAATTATACAAAAAAAAGTAGAAATTATGAGATAATTAATCGTAATTGAGATAAAAAAAAAAAAAAATCTAAATTCTGGATTAAAATGTTGAAATTATGAGTTAAAAGGTCATAATTATGAGATAAAGTCATAATTTTGTAATAAAAGTCAAGATTATGACATAAAAAGATGAATTTCAGAGAAATACAAATCGATACTATGAGATAAAAGGTCGACTTTATGAGAAATACAAGTTGAAATTATGAGATACAAAGTCATAATTTGGACCTTTTAATAATTATGACTTTCCATGGGGAAATGCAGAAATGGGCTTCCATAAATGTCACTTTTTAGACCTTTTAGGCTTATTTTCAGTTTTCTGTCACAGTTTGGTTAGGTTTAGGAACAAAAACTAGGTTTACAGAAAATAATCATGTCTGTTTCACACAAACATGTTGCCAAGGCAACAAGAACTAGCCAATCACAGGGCAGGTAGGGTAGGACTCAGATCAGTCTTGAGAGAGAAAAAAATTCTTTTCATTATGCCCTTATAGAGAGTTTACACTGACAGGACAGACCTGAGTGGCAGAACTCGACAGTGATCCTTACAACTTCCCATGATGCAAGACAGTTACTGTCATGTGTTGATGAAGCTGTGCATCAAGGAGAAGTTTCTACGCTGCATTTTGGAAGAGTTTGGATTTGATTACCACTATAAACAACAAGGGTCATGTGCAGTGCAAAGAGAGGCAGGAGTGACTATATATTTATTTGTTTGCTGCTCTCACGTAGGTTTGCTATATTCTTTACTGCGTGCTTGTGCTTCTCTGGAATGGAAGGTCAGTATTATGTAATATTTGTGGGTATAATTGTGGTTGGCACTGGTAGATGAATTTACCTCTTAGTGGTGTGTGTGGGTTTTTTAGTGTGCATCGGAGAGAGCATAAAGTGATATTGGTGTCGGCCTCAGGCCGCGGCAGGCTCAGGCTGAAAAATTGCAGACTTTGTCAGGTGGAGGTTGGGCTACAGCTGGAGTTTTTGGCCCCTGCAGGGCTCTGCTCTGTCTGCCTTGGTCCCCACAGATCCATCCTGCCATCCAAGTCTGTTAGGTCAA
Source organism: Lutjanus campechanus (assembly GCA_027495735.1). Taxonomy (NCBI): domain Eukaryota; kingdom Metazoa; phylum Chordata; class Actinopteri; order Lutjaniformes; family Lutjanidae; genus Lutjanus; species Lutjanus campechanus. The sequence continues at coordinate 30,569 of JAJHUR010098972.1, read as the reverse complement.
GTCTGTCTGGGAAACCCCACACACTGTCATCTGATGTGCTGTTATTCTAAAAAAAAACAGTATTCATTATATAGCTCTTTTATTATATATCTGCTTTAAGTGTAATTTTGAACTTGCACACTAAATTTTATGTTTTTTTTAATACTTTTACTCCCCTACATTTATTAGGCGTTACTTTTCATATTGAGATTTTAGAAATTTGACTTAGAAGTTTCTAGAAATAATAATCTGATGATATAATATACAGCAATATCCAACGTGTTCTCATCCCATCTTAGAATGGCCATAAGCATCATTTTGACCTTTGACTCCAAAACTCTATTATCTCTCATGATAAATACCAGACGAGAGATTCATGCATTTATTCTGTTAATTTATCTTTTTTTTTAAATGAAATAACACCAAAATGTACATTTTGTCAAATGTATTTATCAATATGCGGCCATCACATATAGTAAACTGTAATGATTGCATATATTGACAGCATTATTTTTCTGTAGGATAATAAACATCAGTGATCTGATTCAAAGTTTAGATTCATCTAGAATTACTCAGAACGAGAAACAGTATTTTATACGATTATAAACATGTTGTTTTAAGATTAATAATATCAAATTTCCATGTAGAACCATCACAAAAATAATCACAGCCTATGGGAAATGGCTGGAAACAAGTACAAAAATCAAAACAAAGAGTTTTAAACATTGTTGTTTGTAATAAGTAAGGCTGCTTTGTTTCAACATTTAAGAGCTTTAACACAAACATTCAGTGAGTTATAGCTGCTGAGACATGTTGGGAAACAGGAAATCAAGTTTTACTGACAGACAGTGATAGCTGCGAAGCAACCAAGATACATCTCCAACTTGGTGACAATTCATCTGTATGTGACAACGGGGCTCATTCTGCTGCCTAAATACATATCCAGTGTGTCAGATTTGTGGTGATCTACTGGCAGAATATAGCAGAAATTGAATATAATATTCATAAGTATGTTTTTGTTAGTGTATAATCACTTGACAGTAAGAACTATGTCTTCATTACCTGAGAATGAGCTCTTGATCTCTCCAGAGGGAGCAGGTCCACAGGTTGTTTGGGGGTCCCTATTTTGTGAAACTGTGGTGGGGGTATCCCAAATACTCTAAGATGGTTTGGGGTATGCATTTAAAATTTAAAGGCATCAATCTGGTGCACTGTAAGGAGAAAAGATGCATTACAAGTCTTGAAATTGAACCTACAGAAAATGTTAAATAGGAACCACTGAGGCTCCCCTACATCAAGAAACTCTTGAAAACTTACAGGATTTACAGAATCTCCATTTTAGCATCTGCCATAAGCACATACATGAGACAGATGCTACATTAAATGTTTATTTAAGGGCCAAATTTGTTCCTAACATAACTATTCATGCTATTTCCAGACTGCAAAAAAAGCAACAACAAAAAAAAAGTCAGCAAAATTTCCAAATCAACCCTATTATGGAAAATATATTCAAACATCCTTTGAAGGAGCACAAATACATCCATAATAATAAGCCCCCAAAGACCCCCGGGTGACTTTGCGGGCCCTTTGCAACTGTGTAGTCTGCACATAGCAAGAAACGGCCCTGTCACCCAGCCATGATTCAGGTCTGTCCAAAATATCCACAACACAGAAACTGTGAACGAATATGAATTCCACAATCCAGTACTACTCAGTCTTTAATGTTTTCAGTAACTTTTTTTCCCCTAAAATGTATGATGTGTTTGGAAGAAAAACTCACTTTAAACTTTACACAATCTTTAAGGAATGCCACTCATTAGAGGTGCGTAAAGCTCTTGTACAGTATGAAAGGAACATTTCATCAAGGTGAAAGTGTTTTGTTTAATTTGAACTGTGTGTTTTATGCTCTTTTTGACTTTTTGCATATCCCTACAAGGTTTCAGCTTCTCATGTCTAAAGCTGCACGGTAAAGACTGCGTGTGTTATCTGCCCAGCTTTGAACCGTTTCCGTCAAAAGAATTCAAGTCTACAGTTGAAGCACATTCTTTGTGCATTCTTGTTTTCATTTTATTTTAATTCCTAATTTGACTGCTGTTCTTCTTTGACAGCATTAGCACCTTTTCATCGGGGTTTCACTCTTCCATCACAGCACATTTTTTCTATATCGAGCTGCTCAAACAACAATAAATTCCACTGGCTACTTGTTGAAGACGGATTTCCTAAATAATTGTAATGTTAATGATCTAAAATATCTGCAGTTGGCAATACAACCCTCCACAAACTCTCTTTATAATCTGCTTTACTTAAGTGAGTGGTATGCAAACTGCTCAGTTCATAAATTACTGTAATGTGCATGAGGAAAAAGAAGGCGATGAAGAGCAAATAGTTTGGGGCTTTCTGGACAGTGTTTTACAGTTAAGTGGATGTTGGATGGATGCCACGGGAATTATGTTTGCCCTGCATCATCTCAGTCAGGTCATCTTAGCTCAGGTCTGTGTGACGCTAAGCTCGGGGCTTATTTCAACATTAGTCTGCAGGGCACTGGAGGGGTGCTGGAGTGGATTATCACAGGGTGGATGCAGGAGTGTGTGAGTGTGGACGTTTAGAGAAATCTGTGTGGTGTCTTCATGTGTGGGGAGGGGAGGAGCTGGATCCGGCTGCTGATGTTACAACAATCCAATTACACTTCAATCCAATTTGAATGATTTGATTTGCTGTCCCACAATACATAGTGACAAGTACTCCTACTCCAGAAATACACAGCGCGGGAAAATCAGGACATTAAAGATCAGGGTTTGGGTTACGTAATTCAAGTATCACAATATTAAAGCAATGTAACTTGATTACTTTTGGTTACTTTCTCAATAAAAAAAACACAGTGAAATTGTTTATTCTAATATAGTGTTTTTAAGGAATGTAACTAAGATTATTTTCATCAATTATTTTCTCAATCGATTAGTTGTTTGGTCCATGAAATGTCAGAAAATGAAATGTCATCAAGATGACGTCCTCAAGAATTTTTGACTCTTTTTATTAGAAAATGACTCAAAATGATTAATCAGTTATCAAAATAGATGTGGATTGATTTAATAGTTGATTAGTAACAGATTAATCGTTGCAGCTCTAAGTGTTTTATGTTGGTTGTTAGGCTTTGCGTGCAATTTATTGATTGATTGATTGATTTAAAGGCAAAAAAGGGCAAAATTTCCCTCCAGTGGAGCATTTTTTTTAATCCAGATTATGTATTTCCATGACATGTTATCTGTTACTCCCCAGGCCTGTTAAAGATGCATTAATAAGGAGGTGTAGATCAACAATGGATCAAATGACTGTGTGCCTCATAGTTTGAACCCACATTTTGCGAGTGGTCCAGACCTCTGCAGTCAATCTGCTGTTTCCTAAACCAAAGTCTCTCACTAATGAATGTGTATTTCATTAGACTGAAGACATATTGAGTGTGAAAAATAAATTACACTTCATAATTATGTCGACATTATCCTGTTTCACTGCAGTTCAAATTATAATTCTAAATTTACACATAAAGGCTGTCATCATTAATTTAATGCTGTATTATTAGCTGCTGCCAGGTGTATTGGCTGTTTATCTTCACATGCGGGTTTATGAAGTCTCTGTCAGGGACTGAATCCTTTGGTATAATTGTTTCAAGTGTTATAATCCCAGTGCAACATCAACTATGATGTCAAATATTCTTTCCTCTGTCTCAGTGATAGAGACTTGCCCTTGATCCCCTCCTGATGCAGTCATCGATCTTCTTGCTGTGGCCACTCTTTTTTTTGTAATCCATTTACATATCGAACTGTTTCTTCTTTATTTCAGTGACAGTCTGACCCTCAGGTAACACGGCATTAACTGCCCTCGTTTTTCCTCTTTTCTCGGCTTCAGCTGGTCCCTTAATTCCACTGCTGATGTTGTTAAAATGATACTTGGATCTCTGAAAGCAGGACAAACTCTTGAAACTTCTTTTTACTCTTTGATGCCATTTTCATGACATATGAGACAGGACATGTACAGTAGCCTATATGGAGGAAAGCCTCATCACACCAATTGACAAACTGGTGAATGAGTTTGTCAGTTGGTGTGATGAGGCTTTCCTCCAGTTAAATACTTCAAAGACCAAAGACATGGCTATTGATTTCAGGAGGAAAGTATCTAACCCTCCCATGCAAACCTCCATCAAAGGAAATAATATTGAAATCGTAGAACAGTACAAATATTTAGGGACAGTAATTGATAATGATCTAAATTTAATCTAAATTCTGATATGGTTTGCAAGAAGGGACAGCAACGGTTGTACTCTCTGAGAAAGTTGAATTCTTTTAATGTTGACAGGAAAATGATGTCTTTGTTTTATAAGTCTTTTATTGAATCTATTCTTACCTTTTCCCTAATCGCCTGGTTCGGCAACCTGAACATCAGGGACAAGAACAACATAAACAGCATAGTGAAGGCAGCGGGTAAGGTGATGGGCGTGCCACAGACCCAACTAGCTGTGATTTATGACAGGCAAGTCCTTCGAAAAGCCAGGGCGATACTGGCAAATACAGGTCACCCTCTTCACAGGGAATTTGAGTCCCTTCCCTCAGGTCGCAGATTTTGAGTGCCCCCGGCTAGGTGCAATAGGAGCAGAAACTCCTTCGTTTCCCGTGCAATAACACTTTTAAATTATGACAAGTAAGCACATTTAATTTGCACTTAATAGGATGGTTTATCGTACTTCATAGAATGGTTTTATTGTTGTTTTTATTTTTGTTTTTATCGGGGTTTACAGCCGTGTGTATCATGTTTGTATTTTGTGTTTTGTGTTGTCCTTATATGGTCTGCCCTGACTGTAAAACAAGTTTCCCATTTGGGACAATAAAGTTAAACTGAACTGAACTGAACTGATGGTATTACTGGGGCATTAATTATACTAATTTACAAGTCTCATGCATGCACACTCAAATCTGCACAGGCCGGGTCATCTGAAATTATGGGCGTTTGCAGAATCTGATGTAGCACGTTCACACAAGCCCATCATACGGAAAAAGTGAAAGAAATTTAAGAATACATTATACAGCATGTTTTTGTCTTGCAGCTCACATTTTTCCTGTTTTGATTCTGTCTCATCTTTTACTACAACTCCTATTTTATTACAACTGCAGACAAAGTTAGCAACAACAACTGTTGCTTTGCTGTTGCTTAAGTTTTTTTTTTTGTTTGTTTGTTTTTTTAAATCACTTTTAAAGCCCGCCTGGGTCTGTTCCCTAGGTTACATAGTTGAAATGTCGACCTCTTATGAGCCAGTCCGCAGCTTTAGATCCTTGGGCGGGGCCCTCATGGTGGGGCCCTCCAGGTGTGGCCCTCCTGCCTGTTCCAAAGTCGGGGCTTAAATCTAAAGGTGACCATGCTTACTCCATCTGAGCTCCTCAACTTTGGAACGACCTGCCCGAGGAAATCAGGCTGCAGAATCAGTAGCATCTTTTAAATCAGTTCTTAAAAAACATTTTTGTACTTTTTAATATATCTTTATTATATTTAATCTCATTCTTACTTACTATTCTTTTATGTATTCATTATGTGATGCTGTCTTATTTTATTCCTTTTATTTATTTATATTGACCAGACAACATCATGTAATGTGTCTGTAATCTCCTCTTTCTGTTTTCTTTTTTCTTGTTTTCCTGTTCTTATCTCTTTCACTGGTTTGTCTTATTTAAGCATATTTTAGTGTCTTTTGCTTGTGTCTTAGTTTTACTTCATTTTTAGCTTCGTTTTTTCTTGTTCCACTTTGGCCTAATTGTATTGGCCGTCTGTTGTTGTTTTGCCTCTGGGGTATCCTGCTGCTTTGCTTTGTCTGTCAAAGTGCTTTGTAAACTCTGTTTTTAAGGGTGCTGTTTAACTAAAGTTATTACATTTTGAAATGGCAGCAGTCTGATAAAGTTTCAGCATGCTAAACTACTTGGTGAGGTCATGTCTTGGCTTAAAATAAGTATGGTACATAAGTCATCAGTGTTGGAAGTGACATGATGGTCTTCACATACGTAATGAAACTTAGGATCAGTGATAAGATTTAGTGGCGTCTAGAGATGAGTTTGGAGATTGCAAACACCTTGTTTCACTTTCCCCTTCCAAGCAGGTAGAAAACAGCAGCTGCAAAACTCTGGAAAAACACAAAAAGCCGTATTTTGAGCCAGTGATTGGTTTGTCCGTTCTTCTCTACTGTACAAACCTGGCGGTGCAACATGGCGGCCTCTATGTAAACAGCCTGTGATCTCTGTAGGCTCATTCTAAGGTAACAAAAAAGCAATGATTCTTATTTTCAGGTCATAATACACTATTAAAAATTTATTATTACTATTATTTGCCATTTCTACCATCCCCCTAAATATTACATACTGGACCTTAATAATTTAACACTCTAAAAAAGTTAATAAATGTAAATAAATGTCTATGTTGACCACTAGCCTGACCATAAACATAATTATGGGTCATAAGCTGCTTACAGATGTCAAAATGCCTCTTTTTCTGCTCACTGCTGAAAAGCATCCTATTTACTCGCTATGTTTTTTTGGTTAATAAAAGAGGAAAGACATTAATGCTGCAATTTCAATGAAAGGTTTAGCATCTAATCTCACGTCCATCATTCTTTTTTGTCTTACTAACTGTAAAAACCTAAAACATATTCAATTTAAAATGATAAAAAGTGTTGAGCAGCAAATATTTTTTGGTGGCGACGGTGAATTCTGATGAGCTGGAATCAGATCGAGAATATTTGGCAATTTTGAAAAATAAATGACTGACATTTTTTTTTTTTTAAATTGCGGTTGATTCATGTTTGTTCATAAAATAATTGATTAATCAGGTTATTGTGTCAGGAATCCAAGACACACAGAAGGGATTCAAAAGTTTGTTGTTTTATCTACGTTGTTGTATCTTAAGTGTGAGTGTTAGTGTTACTTGACAACATTACTGGAATATGGCTACTAAGGACTCAGATTTTCCTAAGTCATAGATAAAATTTAAGGGGAACCTTAGCTTAAGTCTGTGGTTCCCAAACTTTTCCTGGCAAAAAAAAGTTCATGCCCACCCCACAGTTATTATCAATCATTAACAATAATTTGGGAAGCAACTGCTTAAAAAGGCATTCAAGTTGAATTTTACTTAAATACAAGGCAGCATGATAGCATCAGCAAACTCTTGTTTGTTTATTTCCCTCCACATTTATTCAGATTTGTTTTGCTATTTATTTCTCCCCTGGTCATCCACGACCCCCTGCAGTGGTTCCCCAGTTTGGGAACCACTAGCTTAAGTGGTTTTATGCAACAGATCACTGACTCTTACTGCTAAACTCCACCAGGCACGGCTGTGTCATGTTTACAGCCATACTGCAGCAGCCAGAGCTGATCACTGCCATACCGCACAATGCTTGTGATTCCACCAATACTTGATATTCCACCTCAGCATATTCCAAAAGCGGCTCTCTGTTCCACTTCAAATTCACACCGAGTCCATTTTTGATGGATGCGGCCTGAATTAGCACAGAGAAGGTCGAGCTTGCAGGTAGTCAGACATGGAAAAAGCAGAAAGAATCCAGTCAATTTTCAAAATAAAAGACCCCATGCGGACACACAATCATAAACTATTTAACAATGCAACCTAATTATCCATTGTAGAAGCACAAAGAGCAAAGAAATAATAATCAGGCAGGCGAAACACTCTGCTGCTGAAATGCCTTTGAAACGCTGCTGGTGGGAGCTGCAGCCATGTGCACGACGGATCAAAACCTTGGCTTACTTACCTCGTACATAGTGCAATAAACCAGTTAAATCTTGAATGTGAAAGCTTATATAAGCACGTGATCACGAATCATTTCCTCCACAAATGTATTACATTTTCTAAAATGAACACTGCAAAAACAACAATGAAGAAAAGGACAGAATAAAGCCAGCTGACGTAGCCTCAGCACACTGGAGCACAGGAGTCAGGAAGCACTAATCCACTTCTGCTTATACTGCTGAGAAAAATAAAATGGGTTGCTTGAACATGGATATTAGCCTATAGGATGTGGACAGTGGTAAAGATATTGTGTTTTATCCGGATATAATCTGACTGTTGACTCATTAATTCATAAGATAAAAGCTCACATCACAGAAGTTAAAAACATGAGAATAAATGTGCGCACAATAAATCAATTTCATCATGTCTCATAAATCATCTCGCCACAACCTGTAAAATGAACTGGGGGAACTGTATAAACAATAATCATCTCACGGCGAATTCATTATTATGGATGTAATTCTGCATGTCTCTCACTGATAGGATTATAACAAATTGTGGTCTGATATTCACATTTTTCAAAATAATAGCTCACTGCTGCTAACTGATTCTATAATATTCTACCTACACATGCTATAAATAATGCAGGTGCACTCTCTCTGCTGTTATTTTCCTATAGAGAGCAACAAAGACAAACAGCAGAGACCAAAACTACTGAAAAGTGCATGCTCTGTACATTTATACACTTTGATAGAGCGAGGGAGGATTGTTGTGGTGCATATTATAGTTTTCCGCATTGCACTCCGGCATTATCAAGAAGAAAAGTGAACACTGCATGAAGATGTGGTGCAGATCTGGGATCAGACTCGCTGAAACGAAAGTAAAGAGAAGACACATTCAAAATGTATGATTTTGACATACAGAGAGAGAGCTGCACCATTCAGTACATTTTCTGTGCTTCTGTGTGCACAGGTAAACTTACCTGGAGCCTTTATATGTCTGCATTTAAGGCAGGATCACACAACTAACAGGAGGAGATAAATGTTGTTGATGTGCACATTCAGCCAGATTTATGAAGCTTCATGCAGTTTGAGAGGGGCACTTTGGTGCAGCCTTGAGAGAGATTTGTGCGGGGATATTAAAGGATGTTTTTTTGTTGGGGACTGGGAGGACTAAATTAACCTGAATTGTACAGAAATCTTAAAAAGCTTGTTGGACAGAATTTAAAAAGAAACAGTAAAAGGTAGATTCTGGGAGGTTGCTGCTTCATTTTACTGCACTGAACAACACAAGACTCCACACCCACACCAGCACCACTGTGAGGCCAGGCATAGGGGTGAAATGCCCACCCGTGGTGCACTGTGTTTTCACTGACCACCGTTGATTGATGCTTCATGTGCGTCAGACACAGCTGGACCTGGAGGGAATTCCATACAGACATGTGGCCCTCAGACACAGCCACGGGAAAAAACAAACTTTCCCACATACTGCCTGACCAAAACTTTACCCACCTATGTTCTGGAACTTGTTGGGCTTGAGGCGACTTAAAGCCTGAACTTCAGCGGCCAAAACTCTAAAAAGCCTGACCCTGCCTAGGATTTGCTCCAAATATAAAAAAGGCAAAAAAAAAACAACAAAAAAAACAAAAAACAAAAACAAAAGTGTGGCTGATGAAAAAGCTAAAACAACATAGTTGGACACTTACCTGACTCTCTGAGGAAGCTGTACACAGTAAATACATCAAGGCTAGACATTGGACCTCCAAACACTATCACTTACCATGACAGCAAAGAGAAACAACCTCAACACAACTAAAACACTTGCCTACACAATGAAACAATCTCTCTCACAAGTCTCCTTTATAAAATACCAGATGAGCCCCCAGATATTACAACCACAAAGTCTGGATTAGGGGATCAGGGATGTAACAATAATTAACCCTAACCCCTAACCCTAACCTGGTGAAAAAGGAAGAAGGGAAAACTTACACAAAAGTGCAAAAAATGGTTATTTTTATTAATAAATGCACTAGTTGCACAGCAGACATTTTGACATGTCATACCATAAAACTCACAGGTGTATTAATCATTGTTGCATTCCATTTCGGGGAGGTTCTGCTATTGTTCATGCTGGTTCACTGTCACTGTTACAGGGACACTTAATGGAACTGAGCTGTAATTAGTGTTATTAAGTCCACTTGTGTTTTTCCTGCTCTGACAAGTCAAAATGTCTGCTGTGCAACCAGTCCATTAAGGTCAAAATAAGTTAACATAAAATTAAGTCAAGCAAATTTAATGATAGCAATAAGTGTTAACTTGAAGTACTAATCAGACAACTAGAAGATTCCACATGACACTAAAGACAACTAGTGTTTTGCTTGCCAGAGAAGCTAGCAAAACACGAGATGCGAGAAATAATGAGTGTAATACAAAGTACAGCCAAAGCTAGCAGGAATAATGTGTGATCATAAAACCAGGTAGCTTAAATTTGGGCCTAATGATGAAGTTAGAGTTAAAGTCAGACTTATCTCTGTGAAACAATTCATTTCTGGACAAAATTCTATAAAAAATGAAAATTCAGTCATTATTTCCTCACCCTCGTGCCTCATGAAGGTTGGGTTTAGTTTTTTGCTGGAGGTTCAAAGGAAAAACAGCATTACAGAATCTCCCAAACAATGGAAGTGAATGGTGACCAGTTTTTGAATGTTAAAAACAACTGGAAAAAAAGCATAAAATCCTTTCATACTGCTTGTCTGGTGTAATCCAAGTCTCCTAAAGCCCCAAGATGTCAAACTGACTTAAAAGACATCACTTACACCATGTTTCTAGCCTGAATCTTCACCGTAGGTCCTTAGCTCGGAGCCACATTCACATATGCATGCACACTGTCTGAACTGGGTGTGTGTGGTGTGATGGTGTGCAAACTGCATGTTGGGGCTGAGACTTGGATTACACCAGACGAGTAGTACTGCGGTGGTACAAAGTGTAAAAAGTTTGAGAAACACTGATCCAGGCAATACGGTGTTCCTGAGGGCTTAACACACTGCAACTTAAGAAAACAGACAAAAGACAAGCAAATTAACAAAACACAATCAAATACATTGTTGTGTTAAATTTGCAGGGCATGATTGTTATTTCTGGGAGATAAGGTTGTCAATAAAGTTTAATTTGATATCAGCCGCACTGAGGTGACTCATTTTATCACAAGACATTTGCATAACAAAAGCTAGTTTAATGACTCTGACTGCTCTAATCAGACACATTTCTACAAATAAAGATTATTAGCAGTTGTTCTCTGACTTGTATTGAATCCTTCATACATGTGATGAATGTCATTAATTGATTTAGATTTCTTGTCTGAGCTTTCTCAACTGTACTTGTTGAGCTCTCGTTCACACTCAGAGAGCATCTAGAGGGCAGCCAGTCACTGATTGCATAATGAGCTGCTGCTTTAGTAAATGAGATGCTAATTGCACACAGATTGTGAGTGCAAATTGATTAAAATGTGCAGTGCAAAGTGTTTCCACACTTTATGCACACCCTTGGAATCTATAAGGTTCTAGCTGCCATTGTTGTCAAAATTGAGATATTCACATATTCACATATTCTATTTCCACTGAGGTGTTTCTTTTGTTTGCTTGTTTTTTTTTAAGTTATATACAATTACAAACTCTAACTTGGCTCTATAAGGTTCAATATATGTGAGCCAATCAGCAGTTAGTTAGAAACACAAGTCTACTGACACACATCAGTTATCACTTTGAAACTCCTGTAGTGCACTGCAGGCTTCAGATTTAAACTTTCAGCATCACAGAAGCAGCTGGATTTTGTAAAAAAAAGTTGCTCTTTATATGTATCTATGTATTTCTTTAGTATTATTGTTATTCATTAGTTTATTTTCTTTAATAAAATATTGGCTTCTGAAGGGAAAAAACCTTAACTTTTTTCAGGTTAAGACTAAATGGTGCGTGATATTCATGTTTTTGTATTAAGACAGCAGGATCATTTTTATGAGTTTTAACTTAAACAGCAACATACCAAGGAGATGAAGAAGGAGGGACAATGTCTGGACAGAACCATCATGGTTTACATTTATGCAGCCCAGTGACAGACAATTCATGGAGGAGACGAGCATCTGTCTGTCACCACTCCAGACGATATCACGTCGACACACACATGCTCCCCCTCTCTCCCTTCTCTCTGCCTTTATCTCCTCCCTCACAATTATGATTAATCAACATGGAGTAATTAAGTATGTAAAACTACACAAATTGGACGTGGAGTAAAAAATCACACACCACAGAACTGTACAGTAACGTTATGATTCATGATCAGAAAAAGTTTTTATAGCACGTTGACACATCTGTCCACATTCACTTGCTTACTCCCTCTCCCTCCTTGAATTTGAACATTTATCTGTCAGTGGCTGGTAGATGTTCATATTTATTATGTTAACTTTCCACTGTGGCCTCCAGACTAACATCCGGAAGCTAGCATTAGCTAGCTTGATAACTAACAATGATTCCTCATTAATATTTAAAAGACTGAACTTGCCTGTCATTTGCTGTTCATGAGAATGTCTAAGTTTACAACTCAACTGTTAACTCAACAGTCGAATTAAAAAAACAAACAACTTTGTGAAATATGAAGCTTTGTGAAGCTTTGTCAGTTGTTTTGCAGTTTTTTAAAAGTCTTAAATTGTCTTAAACTTGGTAAATACTAAGCCTTAACTCAGATAGATCAGATAGTCTACATTTGAATTGATGGGATGTTAATCACAACATAAACTCTAATTCGATTCATTCATCCTTTTTTCATCCTTTTTCCTTCCAAAATAAGACTTACTGATCAGAATCATCATTTTTTAAATTATTTATTGAGTTCTCAGGATTGTGTTTGATAGGATTATGATATTGTACATTTAGAATACATCTAAAATGTCAGTAATTTTTGTGTATGAAAGAAACTTGTTTCACATATCATTTTTGTGATTTGGAATACAAAAACTTTAAAGCTCAATATCTCAAAACTATCTCAGAATGTAGATAGAACCTTATAATCTAGCTCAGAGTAAATGGAGTACATTCTCAAACTTGTAAATGTGGATTTCAGAGATAAAACTTCCAGAATGCCCTCTCAGTTAAAGTCCAAGAGCTATTTTAGAAGGGTTTTTTTTCAAGTAAGTTTGTGGTTCAGTAAAATGTATAAAAAAGATCAAATTGGGAGGTTAAAACTTCTTCTAGTTACAAAGGCTGCTGCTGAATTGTTTGAGAGGTTCAGCTCAGTTCATTTGACTGTGACGTGTTGAGCCTGACATTGAAGTTAAGAAGTGGATTTGTACAATACCAGCGGCAGACTGGGTGATCACCTGCTTTTCAAGTGTTTACCAAAATGGATAATACTGGCATGTTGACTCTGTGTGCGTGTGTGTGTGTGTGTGTGTGTGTGTGTGTGTGCTCCTTCAGCGCTGTGTGGAAGCCAAACACACAGCCTCTCCAGTAATCAAGCCCCCTCTGTTTGAGTGCAGACATCAGCCATCATAATTATCCCAACTGTTTCATAACATGTAAAAACCTCATATGTCCCCAAAATAAATGGATCATAAAACAGTGAATAATGATATTTCAAATGAGCTTTAAAGGTGTTTTTTAACACTTTGGTCAACGTGATTATTTGAGAAAAGGACAAATATCAGTCTCAAGTCTGTGTGTTCAGACCAGATCAGGAGTCAGGACATGATGAGCTGTGGCCAGACGTACTGCACACAAGTGCTGGATGGATGGATAAACTGCTGTTGATCAAAATTTTGCTACAAAATATATGTAACTATCCTCAGATTCACACATTTTATGTTACACAAATCCATTCTGTGAATAAGACTACAAACCATTGCCATGGTATCATACAGGAGTCAAAAATATTTTGGGCTCTATCTTCTGCCCCACGCAAAACGGCGCACAGTGCAGCACAGTTGACTTTGCTATTTTCTAACCGACGCAGTTGTCATTTTCTTGCCCAGCGCCCACGTTGTGTAAGTAGCAAATGTACTTGAACCCATCTGTGCGCGCACTGTTGTGTTGGCTGTAAAATGACGTGTGGTCAGGCGCGTTGCTATCTTGAGGCAGCAGAAAGCAACTGCGCTACCCTACACCTGCTCTAAAGTCAACGGTACAATATTTTCCTGCCATTTAAAGGATGCATTATTTAGACAAGAGGTGCGCACATAGGCAGGTCCACAATGTGCACACACTCTGCTTCTAGGGCACTGCACTTAATTTATGGGTCATAAAATGAACATTCTGATTAACAGTTGATGATTGCAGGTTGGTGAAATAGGATGAAGCTGTGCGCTTATTAGAGAAAATGTACCAGTTACACACAAAGTTCATACAGTGAAACTGTTTAGAATAAATCCTGACTTCCATCAGACGTGTCTAAAATATTATTTGCTTTGGGACAGTTTCCTCTCTTCGCCAGAGTGCTTGCCTATGTAGGAATTGTTTCAATTGTCGGATGTAATATGATTATAGAGTGTGGTCTAGACCTACTCTATATGTAAAGTGTCTTGAGACAACTTTGTTGTGAATTGGCGCTATATAAATAAAATATGATTTGATTTGAGTTGATTTGATTTGTCTGTTTATAACTACAGTTTTTAGCTTTTCTGCTTAATTACTAACAATATTTGCTGCAGTGACATTACTGCACACATGGAAACAGAACAGAAAGCAGCTTCTCAGATCATTAAACCATTGTTTAAATGATGTTGGGCAGCACTGGCTTGTCTGTCATTTTGTCTTTAACAGTTTACTTGTTAGAGCGCACACACACAGTTAGGACAGGGAGAGACACTTCAGCCAGTTTCACCCACCTGCTACCCATTTGCTGTTAATCATAATGTTCATTTTATATGAATTCTTTTTATAGGTCATTTCTATGACCCGCTCTTCCTGACCTGTGGGTTAACTAAAGTACCTGAACCAGTGGGTCATTTCAGCATCTCTGTTCGCTCCCAGAGGCAGGCACACCCGGCTCTTGAAGGAAATGGGAGATGACTATGGTTTCTTTCATGCTACACACATAACACACAAGACTAAATACAACCCCTTTGCACCTCATGCCTTACTTTGCAGCCAGATTGTGCGCTGTTTAAATAGCAAAGTAGAGTTAGATGCACCTTAAACGCCTGTGTGCCATGCACCTCAGACCATGTGCTATATATCGTTTAAACAGGGTCCATTGATGTAGAATCATGTAATAATCAAATATAATAACAGACACATCCTTACTCCCAGTTTGTTAAATATGGCAGCTTGGTAAGTGGCCCCACACTTTAAATCATGATGCTGTATGTACAGCTTTGTGTCGGTTTTGCATGTCTCTGCTCTATAAGAGTCCAAGACTCAGTACAAAGGCCCGAAAATGAGCATAATATGTCCTCTTTAAGTTTAGACAATAAACTTGGTTAGGTTAAAGAAAAGATCATAATCTGGGTTAAATAAGAACCATTTCATAAACACACATAAGTATCATGACTAATGTTATATTATTATGTTACATACCTTATAGACATTACATAAATTTGAATGAAATCAATGTTGACTTTTGGTTTCATGAAGTCCTGTTTGTTTGACCCATCCACTCATTTTGCCTCCTCCATACGTGGACTTTTTTTGCTCTTCGCACTACATCACCTGACTACTACAGCACATTAAAACAGAACGATAGAGGGACACCTCCAAAAATGAGGCTAGAGGAGAACCTGCAGATGTAATGATGTAAGATCCAGTTTGTATTTTCAACACAGTCTCATTGCAGTTTGTGAGATAGTCATGATACTTCCAAGCAAAATTTATTTCAAACTACCTGGGCTATACTAATGTACAAACAAATGTATTATGTAGGACTGAGTATATTGATTTAGTATATCGTTATATTCTGATAAGTCTTGTCTTTTCCTGATTTTAAAGGCTGTATTACAGCGAAGTGATGTCATTTTCTGGACTTATCAGCCTGTTCTAGCTGTTGTATTATATGCCTTTATCCACTTACTCATTATGTTCATAGTACTGATAATTATTTATCAGAAATCAGGTTCAGGTCAGGCCTCTTTTCTCACATATTTCACAGGCTCACGTCAGGTTCAGGCTATGCCATATTAATTAATTAATTAATTTATTTATTAATTTTCATTTTTCTCCCCAGTTTACTCGTTGCCGCTCATGTATTGTCCCTGTCACTGAAAACTCCTACTGTTTGGTACATAGAAGGAAGCATGTGAAGAAAAATGTCGGGCTGTAATCAGGTTCAGGCTGAAATATTCTAATATCTTCCTTGTGTGACAGTGTATAGTTCCCACAAAGGAACAAAAACAACAGATAAAATGACAATAAGAATAAATAAATAAATAAATAAATAAATAAATAAATAAATAAATAAATAGGCATGTAATGTAAGCGAGATAGTTTAGAACAGAGTAGTATTTGTTAGTGCATGTATTTGATATACAGTGCTATTTCCATTCCAGTATGTGCCACATTCTAACTGTGCCCCATGTATTTACATGTTTGCATAGGGTTGCTATTCATATGCAAACCACATGCAACGATTGCGTGTTCATGTATGTGCATCTTAAGTGGTTTGTGTACAGAAATAAAATAAACCTCACCATCCTTCAAGGCTTGTTTTGGAACTTTGGATAGAGCCAGGCAAGATTTAATCAAATAATCTACATTAGATGGCATAAAAAACACAATGCCTTTGTAGTCCACACAGTCTACGCCCACGTGTCAACACTGGCTTCATATAAACAGTCAGATGTGTGCATACAAACACTCAGAGACAGCACATATAGAGCTGCTAACACTAAGCTGCATGACACAAAGAGGGAAGAAGTGCACAGACTTCAAATCAAACTGAGTCAAATGGAATTGATTCAGCTCAGCGGGCAGTCTGTGTGTCAGCCGTGACTCAGTGTGCTTGCTCTCTTTTCAGTGCTGCTCACAGTCTGACTGGTGGCTGAGAGGGAGGGAACGCTTTGTCTTCATAACTGACGTAGTAAATAAAAGGTGGGTAAACTATGACCTTCAGTCAGCATGAGGCAATGCACCAATATCAACATACATCAGCTCTACTCTCATTTTCTCTTCTGAGCACTATTTATTGTTGCTTTCTCTGAATTCATCTTCCAAATGTTAAAGTCGTACTGAAAAACGCACTGTGGCCCAGCCCAGATGGTTTTACCTCCCACCACATCCCTGCTGTTTTGATGCATGAAAATATTCCAAGGGACAAAAGCATCACAATAGTGCATTAACGGTAGCATTACCCTACCACAGAGCAAGACAGGGTCGTGTAAACTGAGATTACAGGAGCATTCTGAACCTGACCGCTCATGGTCATACAGTACACTGCAAAAATCACACCGTGTTCCTGCTTTTGTTTCTTTAACGAGTGTGTTATCTTTCCACTATCACACACTTCCCACTCAGAGCTGGCCGCTGCAACCACAGCTTCTGCCTCCAGATTTTTTACCGGCAGCCAGACTGGATTTGGCAACCTTCAAGTCACAAGCTCCTGTCTCTAACTGCTGGCCAGATATCCATGCTGTTTTATGCTAATGTGCTTATGATGCTGATGAAAATACTTGGTGGAAGAAGAGCAGTGATGGGTTTTTCACACGGAGCATTCAAGTCTTGATTAGAATATTTTAAGCAGGCTGCAGTTTGCACTTTACAAAAGGTATTTACAGTCTGCTGCAGAACTTTTATTTGCTTGCAGACACCAATGTTTCCAACTGAGATAACTAACTGCACATTATCACCACCACATCATCAAGCCTCAAAAACTAGCATTGTCACATTTGCAGATGAATGGTTCTGTTTGAATTAGGGATGTGCGCCATGATTAAACAATGGCACCCTCACTGGCTGGCACCAGAAATACTGGTTGGTTAAACTATTTATTATACACATGAACAATGCCAATTAACTGCTGTCTCTAAGCTGTATGCAGCCGCCCGCCACTAGCTGGTGCTGAAGCTCTAGCAGACAGCAGCCCCTCTTGCCCAGCTCGTATGCCCCAATGGCCCGGATGTTGTTATCAGCAAAGTAGAACTGATGAGCGCAGTTTGTCAGTATTTTGATGTACAAAATGAAAATAAGGTTGAATGTTGGCTGTGACAGAACAAACTGGTATATAAGCACTCAGCTGGAGCAATGTGTAACCACATTTTGCACAGACACGGACATTAACCTGCAAGCAGAGCAGCTGCTGCACTGCTCACGTTAGCCACACTGTGTAGCAGGCTGGCAGCTAAAGTCCGCTCCAGGTAAACAATGTTGTTTATCCACAGACACTGTGATTCTCTTCAGTCTGAAAGTTGAAGCATCTAGTGAGTCATTGTCGTGTTTTGAAGGATAATGTACAATGTTCATGATGCACAGCGCGAAGTGCCATACATTTCACCGATATTTATTGTATGATTTGTTCACTGAAGAGTGTGATTAACAGCTTGAAATGACTCTTAATACTGTACATGCAGTATCTTTTCGGACAAGGTTTATCATTATCAATTAATAATTTGTGCTCAGTTTTAACTTTGTTAGTATTTTCTTACTGTTAGACTAGTTCTGCTTCTAACTGCTGCTTCCTGCATGTGCAATTGTGCATGACAGCCAAGTTTACATTGAGTTTTTCTACACATGTCCTGTAAGCTGAAGAACGAGTGCGAGATCAGCAACAGACTCATGTTCAGCGAGGGAAAAAACATAAGTCCATGATAGCTATTTTGCTTGTGTTTATATGATTGTGGAATTAAACAGAGTTGTTTATTTATTAGACTAAAAGAGCTATGAGAGCTTGTAGAATGTTGTAAACTTTGCAGGCATTTCACAGCTGGAGCTTAAGACAGAAGTAAACAGTCATTTGTGAATTAGTCTACGAGTGGTGGGTGAACAAAATGAACTGGATTACTTCAAAGCAGCAGTCTTCTTCAAATTTTGAAGTGTTGAAGTTGAAGTTATAAGTTAGAACTGATGGCTTTATTAACTGATAGTAAATCATTTTCTCATGCTGCAGTCATATTGCTGTTATTGGGTAGCCAGGTTGTAAAAAGTCTCCATAATTGTTGTTAATCCTCCCCATCAGGACACTTGCTTCGCTCTGCAAAATTCTCCTATAAACAATTTTTTAAAGGAAAAGTTCAGCTTTTTGGGAAATACTCTTCTTTGCTTTCTTGCAGAGAGTAAGATGAGAAGATTGATACCACTCTCTTGTCTGTCCAGTACAAAAACTGACAAAAGTGTAAAAATGACAAGATGCAATTTGTTCCTGGAATTCAACCATCCCCTAAAAACACAACTTGTTGTTTTTGTATAGATTAAACAAACAAAATACAATGTGTTACTCAATAAGTTTGAGAGATGACGCAACGTTAGTTGTTTCCCCTTATTTCTGGTCTTTATGCTATGTTAAGCTAATTAAAAGTCAATATTTGTCAGTAGGTGGTTATTTGTCTTACTTCTGAAAACTTTATACTTGTCATGATGTGCATTGTAGGCTGCATTGCAACTAAACACACACTCAAGTACTGTATCCTTTGTGGTCCTACTGTAGTACTTTACTTGAGTATTTCTTATCTTCTGCTACTTTCTTCTTGTACTGCACTGCATCTCTGAGGGGAATACTGTACTTTTTACTCCACTACATTTGTCTGAGAGTTTTAACTACTACAGTATTTACTTTTCAGAATACACATTTTTATAACCTTCCAGTCCCGTGAAAATCATGTATCTGCAGAAGTGTCGATTTTGAATGTTTGTGAAGAACTAAAAGATGAAGTGTTCTTTTATGAATTAAGTAAATTCTCATACTTCTTAAGATACAGTAACTCTTTAAAAATCCTCTTGGATCATCTGGAAAATGCATCACAAAGCTGAAAACAGGCTGTTTTTCTGAGCCCATGAAAAGTTGACTTTTTAGAGATATGTGGTTCTCACAGGACAGTAACACCACACACGTGACGATCGTATAGAATATGATGTCTGACCCAACAGTGTAGAAAGTAGTTTAGCTTGTCCTTAAACACATGCACCAGTACAATGCAACATACACATTAATGCAGCAGTGATATTAATCCAAAACCAACAGATATTTATTTGTAATAATAATTTAATGCACAATAACTACTTTTACTTTTCATATTTTAAGTACATTTTACTGATAATACTTATCTACTTTTACTTTAGTCAGGTTTTGGATGCAGGGAACAAGTATTTTCACAGTGTGATATGAGTATTTTTACTGAAGTAAAGGATCTGAGCACTTCCTCCACCACTGGTTGTTTCTGCTCTTGGTTTATCTTCACCTTATTGTTGTAGCATATGCCTCCAGTATTGTTTGTTGTCTGATTTTCTAGTTTGTCTGCAAGTCTTTATCCTGCCATGTTGGCCAGGTTCCCTTTGCACAAGAGCTTCCAGCTTCAACAGGAATTAAACGGTTGAATAAAATTTTAAAAATAGTACTGAAACCCTGACTGAGGCTGCACTGGATGCACCGCAGCTCAAATCCTTCATTACTAGGCAACACACACTCACACTTCTCGAATATCGTGCAACTCATTTGTAACTTAATAAGATGCATTGGCAATACGAGTTCATACGGTAAACTTAACTGCCAAAAAGCAGAGTAAACAAATTCATACACATAGTGAGGCAGAGACATATACAGACAGAGTGGTGCTGACTGTTCAGCACCATGGACAGCACCACAGTATTGTAGAGTGGTAAGACAGGGATGTTCAACTTGCTTTGCCCAGGGGCCACTTTTGCAACATGACAGAAGCCCAGGGGCCAGTCAATAAGCAAACATTAATGATCACTTTGTCTATCAGATATAATGACAAATAACATTTTCTGGCAGCACCACCAGACAGAAACGCTGCACTGAAGCTCACCTGACTTGTGATGGTGCCTGATATTAGCAACCTTGCATACAGCTACTGTCACTTAACAAAATAAACACAGTGGTGTGGTATGAGGTGGCAAAATAAAGGCAAATTCATCTACCACTTTGTCACTGAATTGCCTGTATTCATTGTTGACTTTGTCAATCTCTATGCACAAATGTGCCACCAAGTGTCACCATAAGTGGACATTATGCTTCCTGAAAAAAATTAGTTGCAAATTAGTTTAACTTTATTGTAATTTAGATTGTCTGAGGGGCCACCTGGCCAGATTTGGCTAATGGGCCGCAAGTTGATTATCCCTGATGTAAGGGATGCTGGCAAAGCTAGCTAACTAACATTTAACGATCTGCATCTCAATCAAAACTCTTCAGAAATCTCTTGAGATATATTAGAAAGAGATAATGTACCACTTCACATCAGGGTCCTGCATCGTCCTGACGGGATTTATTTCACAACAACACCCTGATCACTGTACATTATCCTGCTTAGCACATGGTTACTTACAAAAATAAATAAATAAATAAATAATCTGCACACATTGAAGTGACAGAAATGATTCATTTCAAAATGATTTTACGGCTTCATTTCACAATAGTGACCTGCTCACTGTACATTATTCTGCTTGTTACATGGTTATGTGCCCCAAAAATCAATATTTGGACACAAAACATTCATTTTAAAATGATGTTGATTTACAGGTATTTTATTGTTTCTCTAGAGTCTATGATCAGACCTGTGTCCATACCAACGGTCTGTTATACAGACAGACAGACCTTAGAATGTGCTGTAATTGACCAATCAGAATTGAGTATTGAACAAAGCCGTGTAAAAAAGAGTTAGTCAATATTAGATATACACATTGTCTACCTACAGTATGTATATCATATGTTTTGGGGTGGTAGTTTCGGTTGTTTGCTGGTTATTTGCCAGGTAGCCACATTACAGTTAACATAGTAGTGCAGGAACGAGTCCTACAGCTTGGAAACGAGTTGGCATATGAGCACTTCCAGCTCACTGGTTGCAAAGTCAGTGAGCTTTTGAAATGGGTTTCTCGTCATTTACCTTAGATAAGCTTTGTAGTTCACATAAGCTAGAGAGATTTTTATGTTTTGTTCCATGACATAAAATACATCAGAAAATAACAGATTTGTGAATTATGGAGCTTTTACGTGTTTTTAAACACGAGTACAGTGGTTGTTGCAGAAATTAAACATAATAATGTATTTTGTAATCAGGTTGCCACTTTCAGTGGAAAAATAAGGAACACCTTCCCAGTAACCCCAGACATGGGAACTTAAATCAGGTAGGGGCTCTGAGGGTCTACTCCCATGAGATTTTCTGTCAGACATTTCATTTTCATTTTGGTGTCTACCCTTGTACTTGAACAGGTGGAAAGTCCACCATACGTGACAGAGAGCACTCTATGATCTACTTGTGATCTGTCTGCCATTTAGATCTGTATTTGTATCTTTTTACAGTTGGACTTGAGCTGAAGGTATTTGTCATCATTTTTAAAACAATATGTGTCTCCATAAGGACAATGACACTGAGATACAGACCTGTCATCCTGATTCACTACTTCTCCACCATGTCTAAAGAAACTGTTTTGGTCAGGCCTGAACAATGAATAGAATTGTTTTCAAAATCAAAATATGATCGACTGCAATTTTTAAATTGCAGGATGTGCAATATTTTTAAAAAGCGAAATGTGTCAAGAGGTTTCCTGCCAACCAGTGGAGGAAAGAGTACTGAAAATCTGTCTCTGTTCTCAAGTACAAGCACTGTTACACTACTAAAATATTACTCAATTACAAGTAAAAGTACTGGAGTATTCATTACTTTTTTTTAACCATTGATGTTTAATACATTATCAATAGCAGCTATTCAAAAATTCAAAAGGTACGGGCTGTTTCCAAATCTTCAGACTGAATCCAAACTCCGTCTCTGTCTCACCTCTCCAAACTAGGGTTGCAAATTTTGTGCATTTTCCTTAACTGATGAAAATGTTCACAGTCAATTAATCATTAATAATTGACAAGCACTATTTATTTCTCATTTTCAATTTTCTGTTTTGTTTTGTCTTTTTTTCTCATTTAAAGTTCAAGTTTTCTTATTCAACAAATGGCTCCGCCAGACAAAACAATGTCAAATGAGATGCAGTTGCTGACATTTTTAGACTTCTGATTAAATATCCATGAATTTTAACTGGTTAAATTCTCTGTGGTGACTAATCGATTAATGATTCATCATGAATATACTTATGCCAAACCTGTGCTGCTGCCGTTAGGTTTTCATCTATATGTCCTTGTTTTTATTGGCCTGTTTGTGATCAGATCACTTTATTCACTACAAAAATGTACAAGAAAGGTTTGGATATTAATTCAAATTGTACTCAGTACTCAATTATGATTTTAAAAGTAACGAGGTATAACACATAGTGTAACACATACTTAAGTACAAGTAAAAGTACAGACATGGAAAATCTACTCATAAAAGTACAAATACCCACCCGAAAGAAAAAACAAACAAAAACAAAACTTAATTATGGTAACTTTTATTAGTAGTAGTATTTGTAATTAGTTACTTCCACCCTTGTGGCCAACACATCATTCTCTAAACTTCCCTCGACATACATGAAAAAATAACACACCATAATCGTTTTAATGTGATTTTTAGTGAAAATGGGAATAATGATGTAAAGATTATCCTTTTTTTTTCTGATATCGCAAATCATGGCGATATCAGTCAAAAATAATTGCAATTAGATATTTCTGCAAAATTCAGCCCTAGTTTTCTCATTCCAAGTCTGTGAAAACGTGTTATGCATTAGAGTAGGATGTGCATGAAAATAAGGGACATATCGCGTGCTGTGTTGATTCAGTATGAGACAGTCTTGAACTTTTGTGACGTTGAGACACGTGACTGTGGTGTAGTTCCTTCATAGCTTAATGTTAGATTTTTGCTTCTGGGGTTGACACGTGCGCTTCAGAAATCATAATAATGGTGTTGATTTATGGAGATTATCTTTCTGAGCAAAACGTGTCAGGATCAAAAACTTCTGTTTGACACTGAGTTTGTTTTCTGCACTATAATCCAAAACCCACAGACTTTCTGTGGCGGGAACCAGAGCCGAGCTGGCTGAATAAAATTAAAGGGGAAAAAAGTACAGAAACCCGACTGAGGCTGCGCTGGACGCACTGCAACTTAAATCCTTCTTTGCCAGCCAACACACACACACACACTTGTCGAATATCATGCAACTCATTTGTAGCTTAATAAGATGCATTGGTCAAACTGGTTCATAATGTGACCTTAATGCCAAAAAACGCAGTGAACAAGTAGGGTGAGGAGAGACAGACAGACAGACAGACAGAGAGGTGGTCACCATTCAGCACCACGGACAGCGCCGCAGTGCCAAACTGACCGCTGCTAAACTGACGGCACCTGCCTCTGTGTGCGCGCCTGCGTCTTTGCGCTCGTGCAGACGCGCGTGGGCGTATGTCAGCGGATGACACAGAGAAACACACAGACTTGTGGTGGCAGGTAGAGTAGACACACACACGCACGCACACGCACACACGCATGTGGCATGACCCTAAAAACCTGAAACATTCCACCGACCTGTGCTGTGATGAATCTTCCTCCAGTGTCCACACCGCCGCCAAGAGCAATTAAAACATTCCTGTGTTGGAGTTGCGTGTCTTTACCGGGACAAATATTCCGTTAGAGACCCCGTGAAGAAGATGAAGGGTAAAAACAGAGAAGAAGAAGCAGATTTCTAGACATCTGTAGCGCTGTATTCCCCTTCGACACCCGGTGACTCTCCGTCAAACAATCCCAGACACGTCCCTCTCCTCTCCTCCTCCGGATAGTTCAGGAGGAAGGCATCAATGTCAAGCCGTCCGTCCGTCCGTCCTCTCCTTAAAGTTTGAACGCCGCTCGGTCCTCCGTGCCTTCATGTACCGGGGCTTTCGTGAGCGGACTGTCAAACAGGACCGGAGGGGAGAACCGGGAGATGAAACCAGGCGAAAGGTGGCGGTTTGCGCCCTGGCGGTGTGCAGCGGTGCCTGCAGGCGTCAAGTTGTGTCCTCTAAGCTCCGGGGGTCCTGAGCAGCTGAATAATCCATGTTGAAAGTTTTTCTTCTTCTGTGACTGTGGAGACGCTCAGGTGGAAGCTGCACTACAGTTTCTGTCTCATTTCATTCTGTTGAACTTCAGCTGCAAATTGCTCGAGATTCAGTTTATTCATCCATAAAAACATGAAAATAAAATTAAGCAAACCATAAATGACAATAAAAAAGTACCCAGAATCCAATCAATAATGTTGAAATAATTGGATAAAATTGTGTAAACATAAAATTATCCAAACATGTTGGTGATGATGATCAGTAAGAGGAAACATTAAAGGGACAATTCACCCCAAAATCAAAAATACATATTTTCCCCCTGGCCTGTAGTGCTGTTTATCCATCTAGATAGTTTTAGTTTGAGCTGCAGAGTTTTGGAGATATCAGTCACAGAGATGTCTGTCTTCTCGCAAATACAATGGGACAAAATGGCACTCAGCTTGTGTTGCTCAAAGCATCAAAAATTATATCTGAAAAATTCTAAATCAGTGTCTGTTTCCCAAAAGTCACAACCCTGCTCCTCAAGATACTCCACAGACCTTGTGAGCAGTTTCATGAAACTGGTGGTGTATAAAATAAAGTCATTCTGGTAGATTCTAAAGTAGTTCCAATAGATTTTACTGCAGGCTTTTATATTGTGGCTCTTTTGCCCCTCTGTGCCTTTGACAAAAATGTGTGTAGAAATGGTTCTTTTTTAAAATTAAATTTTTTATTTACCATTGATGTGGGCCAAAAGGAATTCTTACATTCCCCAACTGTAAAAAATGTGCCTACACCGAATTAAAGTTTTAATATTTTGTCAACTAAAATGTACATCTTGGCCTACATCTATGACTCAAAGCTTTTTCATGTAAATGTTGCTGAAAATGTAATAGTTGTGGCTCCAGGTAGATTTTTTTCTTTTTCTTTTAAAAAAAAAAAAAAAAAAAAAGGTACCTCTGAGAGTGAAGGTTGTTGACCAGTCTGTTAGGGGACCATGGCTCCAGCACATCACTGAGCCATTTTCCAGGTCCGCCCAAAAAAGTCCTGAACACAGACATCGTGAACAATTTCACAATTCAGTACTACATAGTTGTCAGCCTTTTAACATGTTTTCAGCAGCTATATTCTAACATGTATATGTTTAGAAGAAAAATGATGATTACATCAGACCGATGCTGTTTTAACAATAATTCTAATGTTTCTCTTAATGTTACCCAAACAGCATTTGCACTGCAAGGATAAAATATGAAAGTTATAATTGACTAGTCTGATGGGTGTAGAGGTCTGTGTGGTTATACTGTAGTATCTTGCTTTGGCAAGCAAATGAATTCCTGCACACACCAACAATGAGGGTCACACCAGCTTCTGCACATAAACAAAACTCAGTCCTGAAGCAGCTCGTGCTGCATCCACAAAGAGCAGCAGGACAAAATAGTTACTGGCATTGAACTGACTACCATCATTATTTACTTGGCTTCAAATGAGTCTTAACGTTCACACTGTTTCTCTTGACTCTCCCTCAATATTACACAATTAGTCCAACATCACCCCAGCATGTGTAGTCTGTCTCATGTGTCGTCCAAATTTAACAGGACAACCTCAGGAGTAAGGCTGCAACTAATGAAGTTAATTAGTTAACTTAGGTTCGGGAGCAGGGTCACGCCTCAACCACACCTCTAATTACCTGACAAGCCTACTTATACCTGGCTAACCCATACAGCCACGTTTGTCTCAGATCTCTCAACTCGCCCACCCTTTCCCCTCTTCTTCATCATCTCCACATCTCCTCTCATTCCTTCCAATTCCATCTAGTGCATATCTCTCACATGTCTCATTCTAGGTACAGTCCGGGGGCTCATAATCGGCTCGGGCGGAAAACACCAAGATGGAACCCCCACACTGAGTCTCCCCCTGCCCAGCATTCAGCATACCCTCTGGACCAGCCTGGCTGACGACATCCTCCATCGACCTTCACTCCTCCCCTCTACATTAATATGTCATCCACATCTTATCTCTCAGAATGTTCATTAAATTCTTTAACTATATATTGTTGTGGCGTGATCCTTGCTAGTGAAATGATTATATTAATAGTTGATTAATCGCTTGATTGTTGTCTTGATTAATGGATTAATAGTTGCATTAGTTTTAAAATATCATGAAATTATGAAAAAGTTGATCAAAGCTCAAGATGACATCATCAAATGTCTTGTTTTGTTCACAACTCAAATATATTCAGTTTACTGTCAGAGAGGAGTAAAGAAACCAGAAAATATTAAGAAACTGAAATAAGAGAATTTACACTTTTTTTCTTTAAAAAAAAAGACTCAAATCAATTATCAAAATGTTGGAAATTAATATAATAACCTATTAATAATTGATTAATTGATAATGTTGTAGCTTTACCAACAGAAAACATGGCAAAAACATACTGCTCTGCAGTTTAAAGGTCAGGAACAGCTGGTATTTATCCATCATTGAGCTTGAAACGTTTCCGGCAGGCGCTTATTAAGAAAGCAGTCGGTTGGAGTAAAATCCACACACGTTGTCAAAAATAAACTTTTTATCCACTCAGCTCTTCTGTCCTCTGAGGCTGGGGGCTGGTGTTGTGAATTGTGCTGCTCCTCTGACAGTGTCAATTAGCTTGGAGTCAGTAAACGTTCAGTAAACAGCCCGTCACTCACAAATAGAATACATCAGGTCTGCATACATCCCTCCATCCCCGACAATGACAGGTTAAGAAGTGCTTCTCTCCTTATTGAAGTGACACCAGCGACCAATGAGAATTTGGATCGGAATATTTGACCAACCAGTCGACCAACCGAACAGAAGGTGTCAGCCCTAATGTTGTTTTCAGGTGATTTACTGTAACGAAGGTAAACATGGTGAGCATGCAAATGAATACAATGAATTCTGCCTCCACCTCACCTGTTGTAATTAAACACAGAAAAGTCTGAGCATTGAGCCTGAGCAGATGGATGGCAGTTTTTGCTGACTGTCAGTTGACTCTACTTTCTAGCAGCTGACACACAGTAAAAGAAGGTGGAGATATGAATTTCATGTACAGATGTTAATGCTTTGCATTGGGTTGTATTTTCCTGTACAATCATGGCAGTAAAACAGACTGAAATGAGAATGGACAGAAGTAGATTTGGATTTGTTCAGCGAGGGTCCCATTGGCACTCAATGACAAGGATGCCATTATATCTGCCAACACTTCCTAATTTCCCTGGAGGCATGTTTCTTTTTCCAAGTTCACTTTCAACAGGATCTCCTTTTCAATATGTGCCAGGATGACCAAGTGGTTCATTTTTATGAAATTATAACTACATCACCAAAAACTGGTTTAAAAGTGTCAAGGTGATTCAAGGATGGACTTCCTCCCTCTTTCTTTTTTCATTTTGTTCTTGATTCACTCAAGACACAGTTTTAGCGTGCGGAACGAATCACATTCATGGATATGGATTTTAGAGATAAACAGAACTTCATGGATACAAAAAGACACACATTGTTTCAGTGATGGGTAGTGCATCTGTTAGCTGGCAAAGTCAGCAGACAACACATGAAGCCAGAGGTGTATTTCACATTCATACTTGAAGTCACTATATGCAGGGTTGTTGAAAATTAATGCAGTTAATGTTCTGCTGTCTGCCCATTCATTTCTGTTGGGATGGGTGATGGGTGCATTGGCTAGAATTGCAATACTGTCCTCACAATTATTTTCTTCCTTTTTCATTTCGTGAAATGCCTAAAACAAGTCGTGTGGAACCGGCCAACGTGTTCTCACGCCCGACTCATCAAATACAGCAGCTTAGTCAGTGGCCCTACACCGTTAAAAAGAAAATGTTGAAAAAAGGCAAAATGTCAAGGCAACCTGATGCGATAGATATTTGCATTTTCTTTTGTCTGCTGTTGTTGACTTTACTAGGGTTCACAAGTTTAGACAAGAATTCTGATGACTTTTATTTTCTTGTTCACCAAAGGTGAGGTGAACAATTTCTACCTTCAGCAAGCACAGATGCCTTAACAATACTAAGTTCAGTGAAATAAAAACTTTCCCACATGCTGAGACTTGGAAACCCCATAGAATTGCTTCTACAGGGTTTCCCACAAGAAAAATAAGGGTATTGTAATTGCGAGTCAAAAATTTTTGTTATACTGATTTAACAGAGAGAATCTGTTGTCCAGATGTCCACAAATTGCAAGTGACAAAGCCTTATTTCTGAGTCAGATTAATTTGAAAACTTTAATGAGAGAGCAACAATTGCTGGTGTACGCTTAAAACTATGATGCTATGGGTACCCCGCAGAGTGTCAGTTTTGCACAGGCAGTTGTGGCTCTGTGGTCAATTTAGCAAGTTAGCATCTGAGTTGTCTTACAAAATAAAGGCACAAAAACTACAACCGCTCTTCAGTAGGTTTAGTACTTGGTTAGGTTTAGGAGAGGGGTCTGCAATTTTTACACTCAAAAGAGCCATAAGAAAGCAAAAAAATTGTTGCTAGCCAAGAGAGACTTAAGACTAGCCACTGGTGAAATTTGGAGGACAAGGTGCCAAGCCATAGACAAAGGTTATGACACACATTTTAGCTTATGAATTATTAGAACATTTTTATTATTTGGCATATATGCTGCACATTTTTACAGTTGGAGAGTGCAAGAATCACCTCAGGCCTATAGTATGGCTCTGGAACCACATGCAGCTCTTTAGAGGCTTTCCAGGGGCTCCCTTTGGCTTTGGAAAAACATTATATGGAAATAAATAACAGTTGTTGTTGTTTTTTTACATTTAATTTTCATTTATTATTGTTTTAGGTCAACACTATAAAAATGGAAAAGATGAGAAAACTCAAACTGTCAAGAAATGTGTTGCAAAACATTTCTGGAGAGTCCAAATCAAATTCTTATGTTGTGAAAAAGTTTAACTGAATTACAGATCTTTTGTTGAGATTGTTACTGGTTCCTTTTTAGATAAACTTAAATCTTTGAGTTTTTGAAAGCCCAAGAAGTTGTATATTTTAAAAAAATCATTGAGTAAATTCACTGAAGTGAAAGTGAATGTTAGATCAAATTTTAATATGTTCAATTAAACCCATTTCATTTTCATGCATCAAAATAATGAAACATCAGGTTCACAGCTCACTATGACTAAGTTTTGAACATTTTTTTTCTGTTTCTAAAACTCAAAGATTCAACTTTATCTAAAAGTAAATGATCTCAACTAAAAATTACTGGATGGCAAAACTTTTTAAAGTTTATTTCAAAGCTCAAGAGTACAAGCTGGACTCAAAACTCTCTTGCAGTATGTTGCCTTGAATGTTGAGTTTTCTCAGCTATTCATATACAGTGATGATTCTTACATACTTCAACTGTAAAAATATATACGCCAAAAAATATTTAGATTAGATTAGATTAGATTCAACTTTATTGTCATTGCAGGAGCAACGAAATGCAGATTGCATCTAACCAGAAGTGCTTAAAGTGATAGCCTACTACACTTTCCATGATCACTAACTCAATATGTATTCACCACTATGCCGATGTGATGATAAGTGAAGGTCTTCAGTTCACCAAACAATCCTGGAGTTTTAGGAGAAACAGGGTAGCAGCCTCATCTAGTACAATGGCAGTGATGGTGACCACGGATAAAACGTTAAAAATAGCACACAAAACAAACACAAAATGTCTCCATCCTGCTTGTGTGGTGTAATCCAAGTGTCTGCAAGCCGCGACATTAAAAATTAA
>JAJHUR010098971.1:0-14182 GCA_027495735.1 Lutjanus campechanus | reverse complement strand
TACTCTATTACCTAAAACACAGTCAGCTATTCTGTGACACATAGTCTTGCTGGAGAGCGATCTGAAGTCGTCATCCAGCCTTCTGTTCGGTTAACAGCGGCAGTGGACTGAGAGCAGAGGCCATCCCTCAACCTTTTCAGAGGCTGGCTTAGAAACCTTCAGGCTGGGGTCGTAATCCGATGAGTCTCTGCAATATGACTAATTGGCACTGCCGGAAATTTTGGTCTGCCTCTCGGCAGTGAATAATTTGAATGTGAATGTGGAATAATGAACATCTTTTACAGATGAACACATTTTTCTTTTCTGTTTTTTTAAGTAGCAACTGTCACTTTAATTAGTGAATCCTACAGTCTGCCCAAAGACGAGGAGAGCTCATTTGAGATATTAGTGAAATCTCGTCTATTTCATTTTGGAAATCTGAAACAACTTCAACATCGTGTTGAATCCTGTTGTATTATTAAAGGTGCAATACAACATTCAGCCTTACTAGATGTCAGCAAACATTTAATTGCTATGTAAGAAAATAGTGGAGTAATGGTATCCTGTGCAGAGAATAAAGCCACACTCCCTGTGTGTGTGTGTGTGTGTGTGTGTGTGTGTGTGTGTGTGTGTGTTTGTGTGTGTGTGTGTAATCTGAGTTTCTCTGTGTATCCGGGTGCATGTGAGCGTGCGTGTGAGTGTGCACGTTAATGCATGGGAGTCCCTCTCCATCTTCCTCCTGTCCATTTTCAACATGGCAGCCCGCTGAGTAAGTTTCTCATATTACAGCTAAACGTTACACTAAAATGTGTTTCTGAAGTTTAGATTTTAGGCAAATAAATAGGCCATGTAGTAACATAATCTTGATCCATATTTGATCAGCGCTGCTTTGTTTGACAGTTTGATTTGACTTGTGTGAGCCATGTGTGTGTTCAGATGCTGCAAATACTTGAGTAAACAAAGCATGCATCTGTTTTGATCTGAGATGCTGGTCGTCTGCTGCTGTATGCAGCACCTTTATCAATATCATTAGTATAAGCTGGTTTATGTTGATTTTCAGTCATGTGTCTGTTTTATGATGAGGGTTAAATTATCATTTTAGAGTCACTTCTACCTGGGTGAAGGAGTGAGAGCGACCACAATGTCTTAATCAAAACAGTTTGAGTACATAAAGACGCTCTCTGCTGTGTTATGTTCACTTCTCATTTAACATCTATTTCATGTTGTGTTACAGAGAAACATGTGGAACCTCAAGGTGCTCTTACTTCTGAAGAACCTCAACGAAATTGTTTTACGGGTTACAACAGACGTCCACAATCCCAGATTTTTTTCTTGTCCTTTGCTCTTAGATAGCTACTGTATAATTTCACATCATGTGTGTTGTTCGGTCATTCAGTTGAAGGAAAAATTTGGCACTTTTCATGTGGATTTTCACTGAAATGGGGTAAATATGAGGCAATCTGTGACATGTTTGTTTCAGGGTTTAAGCCTCCCTCAGACAGTAAAATTAAAAATCATCTGAAACCAGGTGTAATCGTTACCAGAATAAAAATGAGCTATTGCTGTATCATTGTTTTAAAGGGAACATTTGGCACTTCTCATGTGGCTGTCCAGTCAGTGTTGATGGTAAATGTTGTCAATTAAAGCAATAAATTCCTCAGACTGTGCTATATTGACCAAGAAGGCTGAGTTCTTCTGCTGCAAAATCTGTTGTTCTTCCTGCATCCAGTGATGTCACAGTGATGTCATCGGAGTAAAAGAGGAACTACGGGCTTTTTTCAGCTTTAACTTCTAGTCTCTTCCTCTGGGTAGCCAAGAGGTGAGCTAGATGAATATTCTTGTCACCTAACACTATGTTTTGCCCAGCAACATAATAGCTATATGCTGGGGTGGTGATACACTACATGTGTATGGGCATCAGAAGCTCGTGTGCAATGCATCCTGGTAAATGTAGGCACTGCCAACACAGCAAGAGCAGCAGACCTCTTGGTCGATTTAGCAGCGCTGGGGAATTTATTGCTACAATTGACAACATTTACTCCCAACACTGAGTGGACATCCGCATGAAAAGTGCCAAATTTTCCCTTTAATTGAGTGACTGAACAACACAGATGATGTGAAATTATCCAGTGGAATAAATTTATAGATATATACAGACTTCTGTTGTAACCCTTGAAAACTGTTTTGTTGTTGCTGGTTGAGCTTCTTCAGAGGTAAAAGCACCTTTAGCGTCCAGACGTTTCTCTCTGACACAACATGAAACAGATAAATGCTGAATGAGAACCGAACACAATACCGAGACGACGTAATAAGAACATGGATGATTCGATGTCTCTGCTCATTCCCTCTCTAATGGTACATCATTCAGCTCAGTGTGTCTGCGCAGCGAACCAGCAGCTCAGTTTGTCGTCCAGCTGTGAAAATACTTCCCATATCAGACGTCATTGTCTTTGACTCTTTTGCTTTCTAAGAGAGTGACTGAGTGTCATGAATATCAGAGGAGGTCAGAACAGAGTGGTACATTTGATTTAACTGAAGCCATGTGAAAACTGTTTGGTTGTACTATATACACGTCTGTTTATTCTGCCTTAAAGAAGCAGCACAACTAATTAACCCGATGCAAGGTTAGCTGTGTTCCAGGTTGACATCATTAACAAAAAACTGACTCACAAAGTACCGACAGCATCCTTTTAGCATATCAACATTCTCTGTTGACACTTTATAGACAGAGAGGACCACATGACCTTAGTTTCACTCAAATCCTGGATGTCTGTGTGATTATGATTATGTTATTTGATTCCACAGACACTCAACGATTGAGCCAAGTAGTTGACATAACTCCAGACGACACCAAATGCATAAAAAAAACTTTGGCCAAAGGCGTTTATTAGTTTCTGACTGAGAAGCACTTTGAAATACTCTGATTTTAACAATTTATTCCTTTTTTGGGCTAATGATTTAATCATTGAAATGTCAGAAAATAAAGAAAAATGCTGGTCACAGGTTCACAGAGCTCCGGGTTATTTGTTATCTGTGAAGCGACGTGCAGCTACCAAGTGAGACCTCACACTGTGACAAAGTGATGTATATGTATATTTTTTCTTTGTATTTTATTCATTATTTTTATTTTATTTATTTATTTTACCAGGAGTGTTCTCACTGAGATTCAGAATTTCTTTCTCATGGGAGTCCTGGCAGAGACGGCAACATAAAAAGTTTCACAGAACAAACAACTGTCCTCACATAAAAGAAACAAGCAACAGACTTCAAACAAACAGCAAATTACATCGAGGTGGGGGAAACAGCCAGCTACCTACCTACATATCTACGTACCAGCATCTCTGCAGATCACAAATTAACACATTATATCTTCTTAGTTCAATCTGTACGCAAACAAAAACGACAAGTTGTAGTTTTAGAGGGAGCTACACTCTTTGATCTGACCCATGCTCTCAGTCTTTTCAGTATTCATGTTAGACTAAGCTCGGCAACTCCTGACTCCAGCTTCATATTCAGTGAACAGACATGAAATTGGTATCAATCCTACCAAGTAACTCTGTGCAAAAAGCCAATAATCTTATTTCCAAATATGTTAAACGATTCCTTTCCTTTCCATTAAAAGTCTTATGTTTTCTGTTTGTTTCCTACAAAAATATCGTTTTGTCACATTTGCTCAAACTGTCACTATGTCCTGACAATAGTACATGAGACAGATCACATGTTAAAAAATCAGATTCCAGCTTCAAACCCCAAAACTACCTCAGAAATCTCAGTTGGTCAAATACCAAAGTTTCGCACTGGAAGCTGGAACCTGTCCGGTTGTTTTGGCTCAGACGCGATGGATTCTTGCAAAAGCTTTTCACACAGTGACAGAATCATAACCCACTCAGTATGTACTCACCACTATGCCGATGTGAGGATGGGTGAAGATCTTCAGTTCACAAAACAATCCTGGAGTTTCAGCAGAAAACAAGGTTGCAGCCAAATCCAGTACAATGGCAGTGAATGGCAACCACGGATAAAATGTAAAAAAAAGAACACAAAACAAACACAAAATGTCTCCATCCTGCTTGTGTGGTGTAATCCAAGTGTCCACACGAGCAGGATGGAGACATTTTGTGTTTGTTTTGTGTTCTTTTTTTTTACATTTTATACGTGGTCGCCATTCACTGCCATTAGCTGCAACCCTGTTTTCTGCTGAAACTCCAGGATTGTTTTGTGAACTGAAGATCTTCACCCATCCTCACATTGGAATAGTGGTGAGTATATATTGAGTGGACTATTATTCTGCGGTGGAATATCACTTTAAGCAAATATGACTAAAACTTATTTTTTACCAACCGTAGATGTGAGGGAAAGACCTTTTTATTTTCTTATTATGAAGCCCAAACTAATGGCAACATTAAAAATAAATTTTGACCAATATTTAGCTTGAATTTTTACTTTTAATTGCAGTTGCAATAACTAATGATACTGATTTAAAAATAGGAACTTTAATAAGCAGTGTGTTTCAAATATAAGAGACTGTAAGAAGAGAAATACGTGCATGTGACCCCTGTGCTCTTCATGCTCCTTACACTCATCTGATGTACTTAAGATAAATGATTAAGTCCAGAGATGTACAGCACTCAATGTGGAAGACCTTTGTGCACTTTCTACTAAAAAGCTTTATGGAAGATCTTCCCTCTATACCCTCCTGCTATCCGCTGTTTGTCTTAACAATCTACCCTTGAGCACTGAGCCAAATTGTTCTATAGGCACTTAAACTCTGGCAGGAATCCATCTGTGTGAGCGTCACAGCCAAGACATACAGAAGTCTGTTGATAAGGACGCAGTGTTTGTTTCTGTGTCAGAGAATTGGTGCAATATTTCCAGTATCCCTAAATTTATTCATCATTTGAAACACTCATGACGTTAAATTGAACCAATTACTTGCGTTATACAAGAGGACAAAAGCTCCCGTAGAGCTTTACACGTTACTGCTTCTTGAAAATTGTCAAATCCCGAAGCCTTTTAATAAGCAGCTCCAAGCCGTTGATTTAAGGCGACCCTCGCCTGCTTCCTCATGTGTGAGCCAACTGTAATCAACACTGTCGCTTCTCTGACCATCACTTTAATGAGGACAAAGCTCGTCTCTCACCTTAACGCCTCTACAGAGGACATTATATAGGATGATTCACATTTTAGACGACCGCAGCCCTCTGCTCGCTCAAATATCCTTTGTCCTCTGTCTGCGTGCCAGCGTTGCCTTTTGTGATGTGGGCGCACGCTTTGGCCGCTGACAGTCTGCGAACTGTGCGGGGAGCGTAACTCAGAAACAGATCCATGAGCGAGCAGTGAAGAAAAGACTCTGAGTCAGAGGAGACAAATTCACCAGAGACCCCCGAGTGCCCTTTCTGTCCAAG
Organism: Lutjanus campechanus; assembly: GCA_027495735.1. Taxonomy (NCBI): domain Eukaryota; kingdom Metazoa; phylum Chordata; class Actinopteri; order Lutjaniformes; family Lutjanidae; genus Lutjanus; species Lutjanus campechanus. The sequence continues at coordinate 8,798 of JAJHUR010098971.1, read as the reverse complement.
TGTCTAGTTGGGAACAAACAAGATTAATGTGTTGTTGTTTGGGCTTGTTTGAGGTGTGAACTTTAAGAAGGCATGGGAGGAATACAGAAAAATAAATAAGAAAATCCAGACAGTGACCGACAGAGATGTAACAGAGACATGAAGTAATGAGGGATTTGTGTGGTGAAGCAGAGAGAGAGAACGGTTTGTTATATTGTGTACAGGTTATTTCTCTTTCATGGCTTTCTTTGCACTTGAATTAATGGAAGAAACGTAGTTTGTAGGTTTTGTTGGGCATTGATTTTTGAATTTTAATTTCAACTCAGCTTATCGATTTTTCACAAATTTCATTCATGCTAGTTTCAAATTAAACTGTGTACTGCAAAAACCTCCTACAGTCTATCGACCTGACTCTCCGTCTGCGTCTGTAGACATGCAGGTTGAATTCAGGCGTTTCTTCCTGTCTCTCAATGCATTTAGCACTTACTCACTTTATAGAGCACAAACCATTATAGAGCATAAAATCCATGAAGGGAACAATTAAAATTATTGGCTGAGAAATTTAAAAAACAATAAAATTAACAGGCAGCTCAGGTCAAGTCAGGAAATGCTGTCCAGAAGGCACTGACTCAGACAGCCTTATTTCCTCGGGCAGGTTGTTCCAGAGCCTCATGACCCTGATGGAATAAACTCTATCCCCTTTAGATTTGAGCCTGGACTCGGGAAATGACCGAAGACCGCTGCCCGAGGACCTCAAACTGCACTGAGGTTAAAAGGTCTGAAGTATCATCTGGAGCCAGGCCGTGCAGAGCCTTAAAGGTAATCAATCGGATCTTCAAATCAATCCGAAACAAACAGGGAGCCAATATAAGGAGGTAAAATAAGGTTTGATGTGATCGTACCTCTTGGTTCTATAGTTAAAAGCCTGGCAGCTGAGTTCTGAACGGTCTGGGGTGTTTCAAAGTCTTTTGATTAGGGCAGGAAAAGAGATTGTTGCAGTAATCATGACGCAAGGAGATAAAAGCATGTAGTTTCTGCAGTTTCTGCATCTCTAAAATTTAAACTAGCTCTTATTTTTGCAATATTTCTGAAGTGATAAAAACATGATTGGACAAGTTTTGTGATACACTGCTCAAAGCATAAACTGCTACCAAACAGGACAGCAAGATTTCTTGCAACAGAATTCTTGCAGTTCTTATTAAATCATGGGTGTAGCATTATTTGCATGTTACCTACTCTGTCAATGTTAAGTTGCTTGACTAGTAGGTGAAAAGCACAAATTGTGTGAGACTTGTACCAATGACTTCACTTTAGCAAATGCTATGCTACGAAATACTTTTCTAGGATGGGATTCTCTCTACTGTTACAGTAAAGTAACCCAAGTAACCAGCCAAATATTCAAGAAACCAGAAAAGAAACCACTGTCTTTACAGTTATCTAGCTAACGTTAGCTAGTATTTCTGCACACACCTACCATACATCAACCTGGAATCAATCTGTCTGCATCTATAGGAATGAAAGTTGAATGCATGACTGTCTTTTCGTCTCCTAATGAGTGGGTGTAGGTGTTTTTAATGGTTAGGGTTTGTAGAGACACAAATTCTGTCTCCCAATGCATTTGTCTTATTAAATTCTGAGTCAAGCTTTATTCTCAGGGTGGGACACTCTTCTATCGTTACAGTAAAGTTGTCTAGCTAACATTAGCTTAGCTCAGCATTTCCACCATGGTAATTAGCTTTTCACACAACTCCACTGTGAAGAATGCAGTGCAGGAGGACACTAATCAGAACTGAAAATCACTAAGAACCAAAACTGATGAGCAAGATCTAAATCATTAAAATCCAAACGATACTCGACCCTAGTTATTAAAGGTTGCTTCTGGAGGCAGTGGAATAACTCTCTCTTCCTCACACTTTGTAAAAGTATGCATGAACTTGCATCATTACCCAGGTTTTATATTTATGTTTCAAGATTGCTCCATCGCTCAGCTCTTCCAACATAAATTTGGTGCCTATCTTCCCTGTCTGCCCTCCTTTCCCTCCGTGGCATTTCCGTAGTTATTATTCAGCACATGTCTCGGGCTAAAACGCTTTCACACAGCAGTGGGCTCATCTCCCACATTGCTGTCATTTTAATGGTTGTTTGTCCGATAAGGGAACAGGAACTAACAGGGGGGAGGGTTATTAGCAAGGTCACCTATCGCCCTATTGTAACGTCCAATGAGAACTGTGCTTAGACAGCTGGCCTGATTTGTAGTCTTGAGAGAGAGAGAAGGAGAATAAGAAGAAGGCTATTGAATCAAAATGCTCCATCTCTTTCTGGATCACCTTAGTAATAATGCCAATTTGTAATTTTCTCTTGGCAAGCAACAGCTGTCCCCATGAACTTGTTTTCTGAGAAGGAGACTAAAAGTTATTCTCTGCATGAACACCGCTTCAATCAAGTCCAGCCTCTCTGGTCCCCAGCAGTCAACAGTATTAATGCTTCTCTGTTGCTCCCTTGTGGTTTCCCCACTTCTCTGCATCAACACCTCTCCACTCTAAAGTGAAACATGACTAGTTTCTGAAATGTTGGGCTGTTGCTGTTTATGAAATCCAGTTCAGACACTGGACACCCCTTAAATAAGGAGTTCAGATTATTTAATGTGGGTTTATATGAGGATGGTGGTCGACACACCCCTATTTAGGAGCAGCAGAGAAGGACACCAGCATGTTAAGCAATGCATTGCTTAACAAAAGGTATTTTAGCCACTTAAAAAAAAAGGTCTACCTAAAAAAAACCCAGTATCATTGTAAGTGTAAGCTATATTTAGAATATTTCACTGCTTTGTCTTGACATCACACTGCCTTTTCTGACAGGAAACCACAGTTATATGAGCCAAATATTGTTCTCTTCAAAGCCACCAGACTCAAAAAAACAGTAATTTTATGTCCAAGAATGACAGGAATTGCTGGTTTACAGCTGCCCTGATCTGTTATTTAGTTTGTGTTATTGGGTGACTTTAGTGTAGGGCTGCATGATATGGTAAAAAAAAAAAAAAAGTTGTGTTCATTTTAACTTAAACTGCGATTGCGATATGCAATATGATTAGTGGGAATAATCATTTTAGCATTACAATTTAATTTTTCCTGAAAAAAATAAAATAAAATCGTGATGATGTGATATTTGTTGCAGCCTGTACCAAACAAACATGTTTTTGCTCACCTGAGGAACAAGACTTGTGGACTAGGGCATCTCTGCAGCACTACATTGTCATGCTGTTTTTTTTTAAAACACATTTTTCCTTTTTCTAAAAATTATGATTTGGTTCTGGTTCTGTGATTTGGATGCTGCGTTTGGCCATGTTGCAATTTTGTTTTGATTGCATTTAATTGTGCAGCCCTACTTTATTATTATTTTAAAAGGTTAGTTTGGATTCACTTAAGTCACACAGTAACATAAACAAACTAAGAGATTGGGGCAGCTGTAATCCAGCAACTCTTGTGTCCTGCTAGATAAAACTGGTTGGTTTGGAAAGAGTGATATTTGACATATATAACAGTGGTTTCCTATCAGAAAAGCCTGTTTGATGGCAAGGCAAAGTTGTGAAAATATTGTAAATACAGCGTACACTAAACTGATATAGATTTTTTTTTATGAGGTAGACTTTATAAGTGCCTGAAGTACCTTTTAGATAATACACTGACTATTGATAAATACCTCATACACTTCAAAGAATCCAAACTGTATATTTTTAATGCATCTAACACCTCTTGTGTGAAATGTCTGTTAGCTGAGAAAGCATGAGCAGTAAGCATGAGCAATGAGCACTTCTTTATTGGATTGTCAGGACCGAAAAAACCTTGAAATTCAACTGTATATGTCTTGAAATGAAAACATTTTATTTATTATTACAATTGGATAAGAAACCAATGCTCAAGAAATAACATAACAGTATAAAAACATAATATCTTGTATACACCTAATCTAAACATAGTCTAAAAATCAATACAAAAACATGTAAACATAACATGTAAATTGTTCACGAAGGAATTTTGTGTAAGATTTGCAGAAACGGTTGAGTAACACAGGTGCAGTTTGCCGTTGATTATCACCTCCTCAATCTCTGGAGCTCTAAATAACGGTCCTTTACAACAAACAGTTCATGTTAGCACCTTAATGATTCAGTTGACCCTTCCTAAGTCCCACCCCTTTTTACTCTGTGCTCCAATAACAGTTGAGCAAGCTTGGTACCCAGCAGAACCTCGGTCAACTTTTGCCTTTCCTGTTTGCTGTACTTAGATATTTTATGTGCCTGGCTCATCTATTTTGAAAAGAAAACTAAATTAAATTTGAAAATGGTTAAAAGATGTTGCTGGGGGACCTGTAAAAGTGACTTATAGATACATTGCAAGTAAGCTAAAGCTAAAAAATGCTAATATTTAGCTAACATTAGCTATCAGGTGTTGCTAGCTAGATAACAATTGATGTAGATTAGCTAGCTAGCTATTTAGCTAGTTGGTTTGTTGACCGAGGTTCCAAAAGAGGTGGGGATTTCACAATTCTGTGTTCTTAGTGCAGTCAGAATTAGCTGCCATTTTCTTTTTGAACTGTATAAGCTAACTAAAGCCGTCCTTATTTCAGTGCAGGTTCAAAACCTTTGTATTTTACAATTCAAATATCAAGATGGGGTTTTTAGTGGACCCCCACTACACCTGCAAAATATTTATCTATTTTCATTCATTTTTAAAAATCTATTGTCCGTATAAACAGCTAATTCAAAGCGAAGGTGTCCCCTCTTCTCGGCTCGTCCTCCAGCTCTAAACTCTGTTGTGTTGGCTGTACTTTGGAGGTGCAGTTTCTGAGTTCGCCTCTCAGCTCAGACAGCTGCTGAGCGTGGCTGGTCAAAGTCCCGTTGACTTGCAGGAGAAGCCCATTCGATTGTCCCTCCAGCTCCTCCCTGATTCTCTCCAGGTCGTCTGCCATGTCAGTCAGGCCCTTGCACTGGGTCTCCACGCTGGCAACGCGCCCTCCAACCTCAGTTACCTCTTTCTGGACGCCCATAGCTGTGCTCCGGCAGCCCTGGACCTCCTGAGCGAGACGCCTCTTCATCGCCTGCAGGTCACCCTTAAGTCGGGTCAGTCTTCGCTCACCCGCCCCGAGCATGGAGGCCTGATGTCCCACCAGCTGGACCACACCCTTAATCTGCTGGGCCAGACGAGCCTCTCTCTCATGCCAGGTGCTGTTGGCTTGACCCACCTGGTGCACCACTGTCCCCAGGGACTTCTGGAGGCCTTTCAGGGTGTGGTTGACTGAGCGGACGTTGAATTTGAGTATCGTGAGCTCTCCCTCGATGGGATAATCTCCCTGAGTTTGTTCCTTCTGGTCCTTGTTGGTCAGATGACTCAGGATGTTCTGCAGTGTGACGTTGAGCCTGTTCAAACGGTCATCTTGCAAGTCCAGTGCCTCCTTCACGTTCTGCTCCTCTGCCTGGTTAGCACTTGGTGCAGCAGAGTCTCCCTGGATGGCGGATGGGTTCTGAGGTGAGGAACAGGACGAGGAGCAGAGAACCTCAAGGCTGTTCAGGTGCTTCTTCACTCTGTCCACATCCACCTCCAGTCTGCCTCTGAGGGACTCCAGCTCTGTCTCCAGAGTGGGAACAGCGTGACCCTCCAGCAGGGCGGGAGCAGTGACGTTACCCAGCTCCTCCAAAGCCATCAGTAAACGACCTTCCAGAGCCTTCAACTTACCCTCCATCCTGGCCTCCAGGCCCTGACCTGGGACACCACTCTTACTTCCAGACTCATTACCTTTAACCTCCCCAGTCAGGTTGAGCTTGGACTCGACATATCCTAGACGTCCCTCCAGAATTCCCTCTATGTGGTCCTTGTGTCCACCCAGCTCCACTTTCAGGTGCCCCTGGGACTGGTTGAGGCCTGCCACCGATGTTTCCAGTAGCTGCACCCTTTCAATCAGTCCAGGCATTCTATCACAGCAGCCTTCTGCAGCCTTTAAATCATGGATCTGCGCATGGAGGTTTCTTAGCTCTGTTCTCAAGTCCATGGTGCTCTCCACCAGAGCGTCTTCCATCTGCTCCTGCCTCTCACCTTGTTCCCTCTGGCACTGACGACGTGCCTCCCCGGCTTTCTCCTCGCACCGGCCCTCTGCGCTCTCCACACGCTTCTCAAATCCACCAAGAATTTCTGTCCTGGCTGCGCTCAGCTTTGTGTCCATCATCTTCTCCATCGCTTTCTGGGCATTTCCCTCAAGACTGCCAGTTGAGTTCCCGTTCGACATCCTCTTCAGTGCTCCATCGTGTCCCATCACTGTTGCTTTAAGTTCCTGCAGCTCTGCCGTCTTTGCTTGCAGCTCTGTCCTGAGCTCCTCCACCCTTCCATTCAGTTCTGAAAGGCCTGGAAACACATGTCTGCCATCTAGACCTTCTGTATCAGGATCTCCTCCAGGGATCTCCACAAACCCAACAGTGGATGATGGACTAGAGGCCACAGCTGGAGCGGGAATAGGACCAGGGGAGGCAGAGAGCAGAGCCGACAGCATCCTATTGGCATCCTCTCTCAGTGAGGCTCGTAGACTATCCTCCAGTCCATTCACGGTTCCCCTCAGGGTCTCCAGACCCTGGTTTAGACGTTGTACGTCCTCCTCCATTCGATATATTCGTTCCTCTGTCTCACTGTCCAGGGCTTGGCCTAAAGACAGAAAGAAGAAGCTGTTAATATTGGGACAAACTTAGTGCAACTTTGTGCTTTGGTGTGATAGCAGTTTAATTGAATCCTGTGTTTAACACTTAACAACAGGTGAAAAAAAAGTTTTGCCACAATAATTTTTTCTAAATTCACTTTTTTTAATCTGTGAAAACAAGTGGAAAAAAGTTTTGGCAGATGAAAACTCAGGTGGTAATTTTTTTTTTTTTTCAGGTGATTTTTTTGTGTGAGAATAATAATTCTCAGTGTTTCTCAGTGTCCATACGTTTAGAGTGTATTGACAAATTAAAATTCACCTGGAAGAAAATACAAACATGGGGTATAGGTGCATTTCATCCTATTGTGGCTGAGATGAGCATTACAACAAACACTTGACAAAAATAAATAAATAAATCCTGCAAAAACACTTGTTTTCACCTTGTTTCACGTGTGAGAAAATAGTGACTGATCTTGGCAAAACTTTTCCTTTAACCTTTAACAGATAAAATTTAATGTAAATTTCATTTATTAAATATAAGGAACTTAGAAAGTCTATCTTTGTCACCCGTTCTTCAGTCATAAACACAGGGGTAAAAAAACAAACAAACAAAAATTAGATCAGACAGAAAATGGATCAAAAGAATTCTTGCCTCTCAGGGTTTCATACAGTTTGATTAAAAAGATTATAAATCAGTCGTTCCCACAATTACTTTGTGGAGGGGAGAAGTGTACAGTATGGTCGGGTTTGCTATTTATTCAGTGTGAACATGCTACATAGTAGAGCTAAGAACTATTTTAATAATCGTTTAATCATTTCAGTAATTTTTTAAGTAAAAATGTAAAAAAAAAAAATGGTTTCATCTACTTAAATGTGAAAAATGCTGCTTTTCTTTGTCACTTATGATAATCGATGAAGAGTCGTTTGACTTTTGCACTGTTGGTTGGACAAAAAAGGCAATTTGAAGACGTCTCTTTGGAATTTTGGAAACTGTGATGATTTTTCACAGTTCTTTGAGAGTCTATAGATTAAACAATTTGTGAAATTAATCTGCTGATTCATTGATAATAAAAAAATAATTGTTAGTCGTGGCCCCCATAGTCCCACATTTCAGAAAACACAGAAAATTAGTATTATGGAAGTGAGGACACACCTGTTGTCTCGCCCTCAGGTTGTTCACCACCAGAGGGAGGCGGAGGGATTTCCTCTGGTATATGTTCCTCTGGTTCTTGGCCATGCTCATGTTCATGCTCATGTTCCTGGTCGTGCTCTGGGAGATGTGGTTCTTGGTGGTCCGGCATCGGCTCCGGCTCAGAGGGGAAAGGCTCGAAGGAGGCGTCTGGGAAGGAGGAAGAGCTCGGAGGCCCAAAGTGGCGCATTGGGTGAGAGTTAAAACCGCTGGTGGGAGGTCCTTTGGGTTGACTCCATGGGTTGGCCTTCATAACAGGGTTAAACATGGGACCTTTGTATGGTGGGCTGTGGAACTGTGGGCCTTTCATGGGCGGGCCCTTGAAAGGTGGCATCATTTTCATGGGGTGTTGGTAAACTGGATGTCCCTCCATACAGCCGTAACCAGAATACCCAGGACAACAACGCCACTCCAGCTCTGTGACGGTTTTATGAGCCACCTTGTAGAGCGGTTTGTACATCAGACGATACCTGAGAGGGACAACGAACCATTAGTCAGAAACATACACTTAAAGGGGCTAAATGCGAAATACAGCCTCATTAGCTGTCAGGAATTTTATTTTTGCTATGTACACAATTAGTGGTGTATTGACCTCTGGAGTAGAGAGTCCCCTCTGTGCCCTCTCCACCCCCTCTGTGTGCTGTTCTAGAGCCTCTGTTTTGGTAAGCCGGTCTGGCCGCGCGTGCATGTTAGTGCATGTGAACCCCTCCCCCTCTCCTCCACCGGAACCATTATGCTGCCTACCGTGCCGCGCCCCGCCCCCGTATTCAAAAGCGCCGCGGTCACGGAGGTGTGTCTGCTCACTTCGCGACAGCAACATGTCAGCTGTTTCATCACTGGATGGGAAGTGCTAAAAACAGGCAGGTAGAGGGGGTGGAGCAGACGGAGAGCAAGGGGAAGGCGAGCAGAAAGGGGGTGTGTGCCCCTGAGCCAGTTTTGTTTTGGTTTGATG
>JAJHUR010098969.1:1426-11935 GCA_027495735.1 Lutjanus campechanus | reverse complement strand
CTGTTTACAAAACGATTAAAAACACATTCAGAACAGAATGATGGACCATTTTGTGCCTCTCTGCATTAAACATATTGAAATATATTGAAAGTCTGAGCAGAATATGTATAATGAAATGAAATAATGATTCCAAACACATCTGATCGCAATTGTAGCTGAAAGCCTACCTCCAGGTGTCCTGTTTTTAGTCTCATTATCACACAGATAAAGCGGGAGAGCATCAGAATAATTTTGTTTGGGAGCATGGATCAAGGAAGACAGGTCGACTGGCAAGATGGGCGGCCTAAGGGATTAGAAATTTCAAAATTCATCGCCAGAGAAAATAAAAGGTGTTGATGTGATGTTGATAAATTGTGGCCAAATGCAGGAGAAAATGAGGACTAGGACCTTCACCTCAAGTTTTCTTTGTAATTGTTACTGTATTGCAGCCCTGGAATTTGTTTTTTTTGTTGTTGTTGTTTTTCACAAGTAAACTGCAGTACCATATGCAAAGATATAGAAAAAAAAAACAAATGATCTTGAAGCAAATTACTGCTTTTCTGATTCAAGTCTTGTTATATATACTTAAGTATAGTCAATAAGGTGGAAGGTATTATTCTTACTCTATAATCAAATACTGATTTATGTGAAAAATCACCCAAACCTCAAAGATAAAACTTTATCTTTTCTGTATTGCTGCCTGTAGATATGTCGTCACTGTTTTGGTCGAACAAGCTTATTTTGAGACATGTATGAAGTGTTTTGGTGGTTTGAGTGAGTTTTGGAGGTGAGATTAACTGTTTGACCAAAATGCATGTTAGTAATACAGACTGACGTGTTTTGAAAAAGTGGCTTTGATAATTGATACTTGTTAGCAATTAATTAACTGCAATTAATCACTTAACAGAAATTTAATTCATTACAGTTTTGATAATCAGTTTAAGCGTTCAGGTCATTTTCAGGTAAAAACACCAATCATGTGCTTTAATGACTCAGTTTGAGTGTCATTCTGAATTCTCTTTTAATCAAAGCAGATAAGCTTTTTAAAGGCACAACACATCATTAATTTTGGAACAAATATGAAGCGGCAAAACACTTGACTTTAACCCCACCTTTAGCATTTACAAGCAGTATACACATTTAATAAAGAATTTATTTTATATTATGACATAGTTTTTATGCAGGTATGAGAACATTTTACAATGTTTATTAATGTATAGTATTTGTCAACATTTGAAATGGAAGTGAAGTGCTTTGCCATGTAAATGCAGTCCATTTATAATTAAATGGTCATACACTATATGTAAATGATAAATTGGGGATTTTAAAGTAGAGTGTTACCCAGTTTATTGAAAAAAAACCTTAATCAATAGTTAAAATATCTGTTAGCTGTGAACCTAGTTTACTGATGGAATCTGATGTGAAGGTGCTGCATACATTATTTTGGGTATTTTAAGCAAGATCCATTTATGGGCTTTTTGAAATTATAAGTGATTTTTGTTTGAAGCTCGCCAACCTGCTGTGTTATACTTTTGATCATAACAAGATGCGCGTGTGTGTGTGTGTGTGTGTGTGTGTGTGCTGCATCAGATAGCAGACAGCTTGTCTTTTGTTGTGCTTGGGCCAAACTAATTGACTGAAAGTGACAGAACGACTGTGAGCACACGTCTGTGAATAATGTTGTTTTTACACTTTAAGATTCACAGACTCGCTGAAACAGAGGCTACAGTCACCGAAACATTCTCGTTATGGGCTACACTGGGTTCATTAAGAATGAGTGTGACATCTGCAGACATAACACACAGACAGTGAGTTTATTACACCGCTGTGATGACTTACAGATGATTACATTTAACAGTTAATGTATTCTTGATGTAACTTGCTCCTTCACAGTTACTTGCTCCTGACACAGTATCAGGGGACAGTATCAGGAGTGGTGTTGAAGTAAATTATGTGTTCTTTAACACCAACATACAACCATAAATAAGAACAGAACCCAATGATTAGCGAGAACATTTTGACCTGTATTAAACTGAAGACAGTACAAGGAAACAAACGAGATATTTAATTTTCAAACAGATAAACTTAGTTGTTTATTGTAAATATACACTGAATTTGATGCCTGCGACATGTTCTCGACAGTCGGGGGTGTCTGTTGTCGTATTTTGCGCTTCATAGCGCACCACACATTTTCAGTGGGAGACAGATCTGGACTGCAGGCAGGCCTGTCTACTGCCTGAACTCTTTTACTGCAGAGCCACGCTGTTGGAACATATGCATGTGCGTGTGTCTTGGCATTGTCTCGCTGATTCGCAGATGTGACAGTTACCCATGATGCCAGGGGCACTAACACGCCCCCATACCATCACAGATGCTGGCTTTTGAAGTTAGTGCTGGTAACAATCTGGATGGTCCTTTTCCTATTTAGCCTGGAGGACACAATGTCCATAATTTTCAAAAACGGTCTGAAATGTGGACTGGTCAGACCACAGCACACTGTTCCACTTTGTGTCAGTCCATCTCGGATGAGCTCGGGTCCTGAGAAGTCCGCAGCGTTTCTGGATTTTTTATTTTTTTTTGACATATGTCTTTCTCTTTGCATCAGCTTGCATTTGTAGATGCAGTGACAAACTGTTTACTGACAACAGTTTTTCAAAGTGTTCCTGAGCCCATGAAGTATCTGTCATACAATTATGAGGGTTTTTAAAGCCATATTTAATACAGTGCTGCATGAGGGGTCAAAGGTCACGGACATTCAATTTTGATCTGTGGTCTTTTAATTATATTATGGATTGTAGATGATGAAATCTCTAAATTCCTGTGGTCTTGTGTGGAGAGACGTTGTTCTTAAACTGTTGGACTATTTGCCCAAGCAGTTTTTCACAAAGTGGTGAACTCCACCCCATCTGTGCTTTCGAGTATGCCCCTTTAATACCCAATCATGAGACTGTCACCTGTTTCCCTGTGGAATTTTACAAACAGATCTTTTTTGAGTGGTCCACTACTTTCACAGTCTTTTATTGCCCCTGTCCCAACTTTTTTTGAAACTAGGGATTGGCCAAGTTATTTTTTACGGCTGATATGATACCATCTTTTATTGAGGAAATGTTTGGAATCAGTGTGGATTTGATGTGAAAATGAAAATCTCAGTTTGAACATTTATATAAACTCAAACACCAAACTTTGTTTTCAGTATGTTTTATCATAACACCATCTTAAAACAAAGTGCGTGGAGCTGCCTGCAGCATTTCTTAAGTTAACTAAAAATTTGAATAAATAAATAAACTAAACAGCTCCCTGGGGTTTTTGTAAAGTAAAGTAAAAAGAAATAAAACCAGAAAGAATTGTACTGAAATACCTTTAAGCCACAGTTCAAAATTAACATTTTTGTCCATCAGCCAGGTGACCAGTGGATGTTAAGACTTACTTATTTATTTATTTATTTTTTTATTCAATCTTTATTTTGTCAGGCAGTGTCATTGAGATTTAGATCTCCTGTTTAAAGAGAGGCCTGAGAACAAAACACACACAAGAACACGATGAGTAAACAAAACATCACAACTACACAATAAACAAGGAATTAATGGTTACTTATAAATAGTAGTTTTTTGGCTGGTAAGTGTGCTGCAGGCATCGAATTCAGAATGAGTGTATATTTACAAAAAAAAACACTGAAGTTGATCAGTTTAAATATCTTGTCTTTGTGCTGTGTTCAGCTGCATTCTGTTTTTTTATTTGCATTTTACACACCGTGGACTTAAAAAAGTCCAGACATACAGTATAATTAAAGGGAGGAAGAGATGATGTCAGAAGATTTCTTTTTTCCAGTTAATGTGATAGCGGTTGTTGGGGTCAGGGTTGTTATGGTTGATTTGAGTTAGAGAAGAGCCTGTGCTTTGAGCTCATAGTAATTCATTTGAATGGAGCACTCCTCCAGGTCCTACAGTATGTTAAAAGCTCTTTGTGTTACTGTAGAGTATCGGGCGATAGATGGTTTCTGGGGGATTTTATGTTATCTGTCTCAGACAGCACATTCAGGCTATCTTCTCTCTGCCTGTGGTCAAAGTCAGGCAGCACTGCATTCTGCAGCTTTGCCTGTTGGATCAGAGCATACGCCACAACCCCCCCCAAAACACTGGATAAAGTGGCTGTTTTTGAGTGAAATAAAGGAAATCCAGCACAACTGACACTGTGGAATTTAAGCCATTGTGATTTGTTAATGGGGGGCTAAGGAGCGGGTCTCCTGCACTTCTGTGTGCACACAATTCACACACATGCATTCAGACTCATTTCTCTCTTAAATAAGCAATGAGTTCCTGATTTGTGCTGCACCACATCCCATAATGATCATTATATACCTGCAGGGGTTTCGCAGAGTTGTTGATCAATGCCGACAACTCCACAATTACTTCAGTCACTTTCTGCCCTCTGCTCTGCTTCGGAATGAGAGCGCTCCGCTGTGCACTGCATTTCAAGACATTGACAATTATTCTCCACCTGCTGGCATTTTCAACTGCTCAGTGATGGACGACGGTGTTAGGAGCGAGCGATCAATGTTAAAAAAAAAAAAAAAAGAAAAAAAAAAAGGCTACGAAGCTGAAAGGCCTCAAGCTGAAAAAAGCAAATGCCAGATCAGTATTTTTTATTCAGATATTAAGCATGGTGATGTATTACCTGTTTGCTAAGCATTTCTGCTGGATGTTTGCTTTAATTATGGTAAAGTTGATGTTCATTTGTACTGCTGACTCAACCAGGCATCATCTGTCTGTAAGGCTGCTATACCAGGAAGCATGTTGAAATGACGCATCATACCCACCAATAAACTGTTTACTTGTAGCAAATCTATTCGTCACAGCGCCCTGTTAGGTGAACATCTCATGTAAACATCATTTCCAAGCGTGCAGCATGGGAATTTTACCATGTGTGTGACATGTATGTTACTGACGCACAGCAGTCCTAATCAGATGTTGACACAGTACCAATGACAACATGTTCCACCACTTATCATTCAGTCAACATTATTAGAGCCATACATTATCACCGCCTTGTTATACAGATGTAACCGATGTGTGGATCCATGAATGATGATACTGTGATAATATCTGGTTTCATCTGAATCTTTTTTCTTGACCGTCAGTTGAACTAACCAAACCCTGATAAGGTGAAGACCTGAATCATCTGTTCTGGAGAGAAGACATGCCTTTAGCTCCGTCATTTGATTCACCTGGTTTTTTTAGCCTCTCACGTGGAGCAACTGTACTAAGTGACCAGCAGCAGAGAGCTGGTTGTACTGGGCGGCTCCCAGTGTCAGTGTGTGTAACTGTATGAATGTGAAGCTGAGACTGGTCAGTGTTGGGAAAACTTAGAGGAAGAAGTTCAAACTAGGAGTTGACTGATAAGTTATTTTTAGGGCAGATGTGATATTATTAGTCATCAAGGAACTGTTTGGAATCGATATACAGCACGCTTGCTGCAAATCTTGGTGTGAAAATATAAACTCAAACACAAAACTTTGTTGAAATGCCTTCAGTATGTTTTATCAAAATAAAACTTTTCAACATCTTCAAACAAAAAGTGCAGGGGGCTGCCCACAGCATTTTGTAAGTTAACTAAAAAATGAAATAAATAAATAAACTAAACAGCTCCCTGGAGTTTTAATAAAGTAAATAAAGTTTTTTAAAAAATACATAAAACTAGAAAACTATGTACTGATATACCTTTAAGCCCAGTGAATGTTCAAACTTTTGTATTATTTTTTATTAAGTTGTTATTTTTTGTCAGGCAGTCTCATTGAGATCAAGACCTCTTTTCCCAAGGGAGGCCGGAGAACAAAAAACACTCCCAAGAAAACAATGAGCAAACAAACCAACACTACTACACAATAAACAAGGAATTAATAATTACAAGAGTCATTTTTATCAGCCGCTCAGTTGATTGCCTTTGAGTTTTTTTTGTCAAATGAAGTAAATCTGCAGTTGGCTGGTGATAATTTTGGACCCTGCTTTAAACACATTAATTTGTCTTATCTGCAATTGTATCTAAAAAACAAATAAGAATATCTTGTCAGAAAATTGGCTAGGCTGATAATTGATTGACCTCTACTTCAAACTACTTTGTAAAAAAAAAAAAAGATCAAACTGGCAAAGTACATGTGATGCAAAATTATAGCAAAATATAGTACCAGAAGGTGAAATACCAGCAAAAAGTGCCCAGTTGTTCACAGCTCATATATAAACAAAAAACAAAACAAAAAAAAAAGACAAAAAAACAAAAAACAAAACTGTAAATGTAACAAAATGTAGTTAAACTACTGGTTTATTCTCATGTTGCTCACTACTGTACCAGTGTCGGCTCACTACTAGCTAACACTGGTAATGATAAAGGAAGGATAAATGAAATTCTACCTTATCCGCAAAATCTTTGTGGTTCTGAATACATTTTACAAAACAGTGAACAACAATGAAAACAAGGCTGCATCATCAGCGCGTTCATGAAAAGAGGAAATAACCTGATGTCTTGGTTACGGATGAAAAGATGAGTCTCCCTCTAACTAAAAATGTGTTTTGTGTTGTTCCTTCACTGGGATGTTTGACCTTCACTGTGGAGAATGATGTACAGTATGTGCCAAGGGCAGATATTTCATGTCACAGCTGGTGGGGAGAAAACAGCTTGTTGTTGCGAAGTTTCAGAGACACAGAGTGTCTTCATCAGAATGTCGGTACTGTAATACCAGTCTCCGGTGCACAGTGTGAGGGGAGTTGAAGAAATGCTGTGCTGCTGCCAGAGGAGCGCTCCCACAGCATGGGAATAAATGACAAAATAATAGATTTGTGTATATGTCTCAGTTGTCCCCTGACGGTCTGAATCTCATTAACTAACACTGTCTTGAAGCTGAGAGATGACAGTGGTTATATTTTATTTTTTTGACAAAAAATTATTGCTAGGGATATTTCTGTAATCCCTGGATACTGGAACGGACATGTCCATACAGCCTACACAAATCTACACCCTTAGTATGTGTTGGTTTCACATTCATCTGCTGAGGAGTAGATGTAATTTCAAGAATTCTTAACAACTTTTTTGTGGATAAAACATATCAGATAAATGCTTCTACTACTGTATCACTGTTGTATTTCCCAGAGGTGTGGCCTTGAGTCACATGACTTGAGTCACAAATTTGATGCCAACTCGACTTGGACATCGATGACTCGTGACGTCACTTGGACTTGAGGCTTTTGACTTGAAAATACTTGACACCTTCCCCCCAAGCCCAAAGATGAAAAAGTCTGTTACTTAAAAAGTGTTATATACTGGCCTAGCACGACTATATTGATCTATACTGGTATCAGCCTATATGTTGTCTGATATTTATTTATTTTTTTAGTTATATGGGCAACATTTATGTATATCTGATTGATGGATAGTTATTTATAATTATTAAAAATACCAGTAAAAGTGCCCTGGTGTCATTTTTTATTTAATATATATATAAGTAGAGGATATCAGCTATATCAATATTGGATTTTTTTTTAATGCCATAACACTGGCCCCAAAAATCCAGTATCAGTTGAGCTCCACAAAGAAATAAGTCAAGGCTCTGTTGTTAGAATTAGCATTACATTTGTTGAAGAGCGCATTATGACTTGTTTCATCCTAGTAGGAATGTGGTGATTTACGTATTAATCGGGATCAATACATTGATTCAGTGTTCGACGATCCAATATTATCGATGCAAAGTAAAAAATATCAACATCTTTAACACCTTTATTTTGAAAATCACACAGAATGTCTCATGTCATAAATGTCTGGAAGGGTTCAGTCATAAAACTGTTAAATCATAATTTAGTTGCTCTTTGTGAGCTGACATAAATGTAACTGACATATGATGGCATCTGATATTGATCGGAGAACCCCTGATTTGAACCGAATCAAAATTGTGGCAGACTTTTTGATATCGGCAAATATTGTGTGGTTGTCTAAAGAATCAATATAATATCATATTGACCTGAATGCCAAGACTTGAGACTCATTAGTGACTGACATCACCCCTCTGGTATTTCCTGACAGTGAGTGAAGGCCATGTTTGTGGTGAGTCACGTTCAGTCAGAGGAGCGGGCTGTAGGATATGAGAGCGGGCGGTTTGGAAAAGGAATGTTCTTATGACTCGCTCCTTATCTGGTTCACACACAGCCTATCTCTGCTACCGTTGGTGACCTTCACTCCTGAAGATGTAACAGCCAGACAAGGAGAGAGCGCGCTCGTGAACACAAAAAACTGGTTCATTCCTGAATGAGATAGTTGTTTGTCTTCTCTGGCCCGCGTCCAACATTCTCCTGAAAGCAAACATTACGTTGTTTTTTTTAACTCCAGGACAGAGACGCGAGGGCAGCACTGAGATGGGGTTTTAGAGTGAAGCTGCTAATAGCTGGTGTTATGTGCTTTTTTTTTTGTTTGTTTTTCTTGTTATTCATTTGAGGGTGAAATAGCCTCTGAAATCACAATAAAAATACAGGATAATGTTATATTGATGTACTTGTGTGAAAGTTGTTGCATTACAATCATTTTGGGTAAAGATCATCAACAAGTGTTTCATAATGTTCAGTTAATAAATATCAAACTTCATCACTTCCACACTCACAGAGAATACTGGTGACACCAGGTTCAGTTATAGTCCTCTTTGCATCTGCTTCCAAGCATTTTCAATAAAATGACTGAAGCAAATCTAAACAGTCTTTGTGAGTGTGTGGACTTTTGCTTTATATCTGATTGTCTTCTGTGTTGTCCCTTCTCTGTGTTGTTCAGCTGGGAACATGTGTGGCGGCTGATGCAAACCCCGCAGCTACGATCTCGTGGAAGAAGAATGGAAAGCCTCTCGTACACGACGGGAAAGGTAACTCATCGCGTGTTTGCTGACACGCCCAGAAACTATGCAACAGTCACAACACACAAGACACTGTCATAGAGAGGCCCCCCCCTGAGGGCCAATGAGTGTTTCTGTACAGTGAGTGTAGTGTATCATATTTACCCAGCAGAACAGCTTCAACAATAAACAATGGAAATGAATCATTTACAGCTGTTTAGTTGTCGAGGAAGGATGCAGTATATACAGTATTCACTGCAACTTGACCTGTCATTTTAATTAGAACAACTCCTGAATCAGACAGCAACATTATGGAGCACGTTTGATACTATCTATGATTAGTCAGTGACTATCTGCAGTATAAACAATCAGAACTTAGACTTCCAAGACTTTTCTGTTGTTATTAAAGGGACTGTTTTGAAGTGAGCTTATCTATAGTCAGTGTATTACTTAGAGTATATGGCAGTTGACACGCCAAGTATCACTCTCTCCAAACCAACCAAACTCCATGGGCTAAATCAGCAATTTTACCTTGCAGAATGCAGGAGTTGCTGGTGCAACACTGCCGCGATTGATTAGATTGTTTGTGTTATTGTGTAACTTTGGTGAATCCGAGTTATCCTTTTAAAACACCAAAGTCACAAAATACCACAAACAAACTAAAAAATTGACGCAGCGGTAGACGCAGCAACTCCTGTGGTCTGCAAGGTAAAATTACTGATTTCGCCCATGGAGTTTGGTTGGTTTGAAGAGAGCCATATTTAGCTTTTCTAATGGTGTTTCCTGTCAGAAAAGGCTGTCTGAGAGCAAGGTAAAATGGTGAAAATATTCTAAATTAACTTAAACTGATATTGATTTTCTTTTAAAGCAGCTAAAATACATTTTGCTGCTGACTACTGTCCACAGCAGTGCATCTGCTCAGCCAAAGAAGACTGTTTACAGTACTGTTAAACCTGCGGCTGAATGCCAAACACGCGCAGCTCGAACTATGCTGTGTGCTTGAGAGTGTGTGTGGTTGTCATCTGTCCATCCCTCCCTCCCTCTGCAGCCGTGGTGATCACCCCCAGCATGAAGGTGGACCCAGCCACGGGCCTGTCCACCACCTCCTCCACCCTCCAGTATGCAGCCACCAAGGAGGACGTCGGTGCGGTCTTCGCCTGCGTGTCCACACATGAGGGGACCCCTGAGGAGACTGAATTGGCGCCCTTCCCCATTCACTGTGAGTGGAGTACAGCGCCGCCACCAGGCTCCATTACTGTATTACACCCGCTGTTTGCTCTCCATGCAGCAGGTTGTCCAGAGAATTCAGTGGTCTAAAGTTGAGTCCAAGTAGTTTTGATACTTGTTGATCTGACGGTTTAGTGATTTGACACTTGGAGGAGATTTATTCAGGATTTTGCAGCTCTTATTTACAGTCAAATTACTTTTGTCCTCTTGTAATAAAGGGCCGCGCTGAAGTTTGGAGCATTAAATATGGAAGTGAAGCAGCATCGCTGACTGTTGCATGTTTGAGCTCATGCAAAATGTATTTTCAGAGGTGCACAATAAGGGAGGAGGGGATGAAGATTTAGACAAATAGCCTCTGCATTTGATTTATCACTGCTGACTGACCACTGCAGCAGAGGAAGCTCTTTCTTGAATTTAATATCTAAGAAACACACACACACACA
>JAJHUR010098968.1:6450-16690 GCA_027495735.1 Lutjanus campechanus | reverse complement strand
TTATTTTAATGAAATAAGTCCATTTGAAAACAAAATATCAAAAATATCAAAATTCATCATTTTTTCAAGTGAAAATACATAAACCACGACACTACTGAAATGTTACTTAAAATAAGTTATGTCTTTCATATATTTTTGTTTCGGTATCACATTGTTATGTAGTAATGATTATACACATAGTGTGTGCATACATACATCATCCATGATTACTGGTAGTTATGAACTACACTGTGATGGCAGATAGTAAGCAGATATAAAATGAAGAGAGTGAAACTAAATGCCTCACTGCAATAGTGGAAAGTGTTCCTGCTACTGGCTGTTTATAAGAAGCATCAGTGAAGTGGTGACAGGCCTTGCTAGCACGAAACATTGCAAAACAGTAAGGTGGTACTTGGAGAGTTTAATATTTCCTGAGTGATTCAGGGTGTAAAAAGATGGGTGTATAAACCCTGCTATTGCATATATAATAGATAATTATACACTCTACAGCAAAGTACACCACTACACTTGGCCACAGCAGTCCTGGCCACAGCACATCTGATTGGTTACAAATCACAAGAAATAGCCAATCAACACTGTGTCACAGACAGAGATTCATAGAGCTGCACCGGTGAGCAGAGAGGAGCTGTAGAAGTTAAGACAGAACATATCACCAAAATGATCTGTCTCTATGACGACAGTGAAAATGCCCAAAGTCATGGTCGGGATTTTACTCGAGGCGATGTGACTGCTTCAGTCGCTCTTGACACAGATATACAGAGTAAAACACAACAGCATCTGTCCTGCCTTTCACTGCAACTCTGCCTTGAGATTTTGGGTGTTATTACTTATGTAAAAGTAACAGCAACAGAAAAACTATGTTTGACACTATGACGGTTACACATAGTCCACAGTTCACATGCGTGCCGAACCGTGGGGGGCGATCCATACGGAACACGGGACATCTACACGAAATAGTACAAAAAACAGTACAAAATAATTAAATAAGCTTGATCCATCATCCAGTTGTCCCCATCAGATGGAATATGGTATGAGCTCTATCCTACTATGTGAAAAAGTTAGCTTGGATCTCTGGTTTTGCCAGACAGGAATCACTTAAAATGGGCTGTAGAAATGAATTTCCAATCTCTTTTTGTCTAGAAATACCATTTGTCTCTCATTGATGTTTTTTGAAAACATTATGTGGTTTGAATATAATAAGTTACAATTGTGTATTCCTCAATTGTCTTGCCTGATCTGTTTGTCAAAAGTAAAAGGCAAAACTGATAGTCATGATATTGAGATTAATTTCTTTTGATTTCTATTGATGGGATGTAGTAATGCAACAATCAAGCTTCCAAAGCAGCTATGAAAACTGATCACATATTCATGCAGTCTACAACTGTAACATTTATAAATTATTCAGTCAGTTCTCGGCATGTGAATAGGGCAAAATAGCTTTTATCCGGTGGTTAATTATGTTCTTAATTAGTTGAGGAAAGGACAAGTAAATTAATGAAGTTTTATCAAGTGCTACATATCTGGAGGGAAAGCGTTTCCTGATGTCATCTCATTAAGCATGACCACTGATACTCACTGATCTGTGGGCGTACATCATCAGAGTCTGAATTCTCCTTCCTCTGACGGGCCCTTCCGCCGAACAAATGCAAAGGTTAATGCTGCCTGTGCTTTCAGACGCTGACCGTCATGCTTTCCGTCCGCCTCACTTGGTCACCGTGCCCGGCAAACACAGCCTTCCATTATCCTTCCTCTCATTTGCTAATGAGGTAATTAATAAGACTGGAGTTAGCCAAGTAGTGCGGAACAGGGCCAGAGTAGCCGGGGTCAATGCAACACATCAGTCATGGGAGCCAAAATGGAAAATAAATGATTTTGTTTGTTTGTTTGGATGATTATTTGGATTTGGAATGGCTCCTTTGAAATGGTTTGCTCAGATAATCTTTCTTGCATGTTTTTATTATATTTTCAACATCTATCTCCCGATGATAGATGATGATTATTACCTCTGCCACTCATTTCCTTCATGCGGCCTGCAGTCCTCCTCCCATATTGATTTGTTAGAGAGGAATCTGCTGCTGAAACTAAATGAGAAGATTGCAACAGGTAATGCCAGGGTGCAGAGTCAAGGGCTTTTTAATAGTCTCCAGATATGAAGGATCCTTGAAGAGTGTTAGCAATCTGGTGAGTGACATGCTCTCAGAACCAAGAGGATGAGACAGAGCTAGACTGCAAAAGAGAGGAGAGGTGGAAAAAGACAGAGCAGAGAAATTAAAGGCTTTGATAATTTACCTAAAACAGTGTTGCAGATTTATACTGTAGTCATGTAGATGATTAAACCTGGACCTCTGAGTTGGTGATTATAACAACGAAGCCAACAGGATTATCACAAATGAATAGTGTTTTCATAGGTACACAGACAGACAGATGGATGGATCGATCATTGTCCTTCGTGGAGGAAAATCTATTTCTGACTCATCCATCATCACCTACCAAGACCGTGAGTCCTCATAGCCTCTAAAGGCTGCCATGTTCATTCCACTTCAAAGCACCAAAGTATTACCTTGGTTTTGAGAGAGGCCAGCCTTTCTGTCATCTGTAGATTTATATATGGTTCTGGTAAATGTGCAGTCACAGGTGGAACATGAGATACCACTGGCTGGACCATGGGCAGATGCAAATTTCCATCGACATTCATGGGAAAACAGGAAAATGACAAGTGTTTATCACTATCATCCGCTTTATTATGATCAATCAGCATCACCCTCCTGGAGGTGACGTGGTGTGAGGTGTTGAACCCATTCTTTGGCTCAGGCTGCCTTTTGCTGGTACCCAGTTGCTTATGGAGTTCATGCTGCTGTCAGATCTTTAAACTTGATGATTTTGGAGTTGTCTCAACAACCAGCTGAAATTTATAGAGATTTTGTTGTGTGAAGCAAGAGAAGAGTGCCTTGCAGTCTAACCGGGATTAAATAAAAGCATGAGTTACTGTTTCTGTGCTCTTTGCACATAAAAATGACCTGATTTTTATCATCTTTCTTAGCTGGAAAAAAACATGATTGGACAGCAGAATTAATGTGCTTGTAAAAATAGAAGTAGTAATCACAAAGAATACCAAGGTTTCTGTAGGCAGTTGTTGAGAGATGTGAGAAAATATTTTCTGAGTCTAATTCAGTACCATTGTCTCCAGTGCACACGTGTATGTTTTTTGTTGTTTGATTCATTTATTTATATTTATTACAATACTATGATCAACAGTGTCAAAATCCAGGAGAAATAGCATGTTGATCAGAGCCAAATGCTAAAACAGGATTATTTAAAACTTTAAGAAGTATTGTTTCTGTTTTATGACCTGCCCTAAAACCTGACTGAAATTTCTCAAAGAGACCGTTAGTCTACTGCTCATGAAGGAAATGATCTGCTCTGCAATTTTTTTTTTTTTTAGGATGTTTGCAAGGAATGGAAGTTTTAAGATTGGCCATACATGATGAAGAATAGCTGGGTCTTATGTGTTTTTTAAGAGGTTGTACTCCTGCTGTTTTACAGTAAAATAGTCATGAACAAGTCCAGATGACAGTGTGAATAAGTAAATAATGAATGAATGAATGAATGAATGCACCAGAACAGGTTATGACAAGGCTTTGTTTAAGGAAATGGGTCAGAATGGTACCAAGAGAGCAGGTGGAGTTCATCATTTTAATAATTATCAGTTACGTTTTCGATTGTTAATTCATCAAAGGAAGTTAAGGTACAGTTTGTGCAAGGCGGGCTGGCTTCAGTAACACTCTGTGCAACATATGTAATATTGTTTCTGATGTTTTTGATTTTGTCAGAAAAAAGATCAAAATTGTTCACATTTATCACTGATGCTTCAATAACAGCAGGGGTGGACTTTGAGGGGGATTCTGGGGTTAGATCTATGTTTATTAATGAGGTCAGTAACACTTTTCTCTTGCCATTTTCGCTGCTTGATTAAATGTCTTCATTACATCCCCAAAATTCTGCAAGTCTACAAGGTGACTAGAACTCCATTTTTATCAGCCGTACAACATAACTGCTTTAGAGACCTTATGTTATTAGTTAGCCAGAGCTGAGGTGTCGTTTTGGGTTTTCTTGCTCTTAAGGGAGCCGCAGTGTCCAGAATATTAGTACATGTTGAATTTGAAATAGTAATGACTTCATTAATACTGAGTACAGAGTCAAAACCTTTTGCCAGAGGAGGCAGAAGCATTGCAGAATGATACAGCCAAAGAGGATTTATAAATGGGAATAGGCAAGGTCTGTGTTATCATTGGTTCTATTGAGGACATTAAAAAGAAGGCTCTTATGATCACATATCACACATTCTCATCATACAACATCACTAATCATTCTACTATAATACAAAGCCAGGTCAAGAGTCTATCCCTTGTTATGTTTAGGCCCTGTTAGAGCACCAGAAAGGTCCAGCTACCTGCACAGTCTTCAGAAGTAGGGGTGCAGGTATCAACAGCTTTCCTTTAGTACACCAAACTGTGGCAGCCCACTTGATGTTGGAATAGCCCATCTGACTGGAGGTTACATGATGCCAAAATTGTCATTAGAAGAAGGCATACATTATCCAAACAGGACCTATGCATCAGTGATGATGTCAGAGTGGGTGGCGGGCTGCACATGCATATACATTCATACATTCCTGAGTAGTTAGGGGTTCAGTGCCTTGCTCAAGAGCAGCTCAGCAGTGCCTGTGAGGTGAGTCCATGCTCCGTGCTTTGGTCCATGCTGGACTTGAACTGGCAACCCTCCAGTTCCAAAGCCAAGTCCCTACAGACTGAGCTACTGCTGCCCCAGTAGGCTGCCTATACTTTGAGGCAGGTGCAGGAAGTCTCTCAGTCGATCAGTCGCTCCATGACAGAGGTCAAGCAGGAAATAATCAAATGGAATCAAAACAAAGAGTGGAGTTTGAATCGAAAATGAAATGAAATGGATAGAGGACCAAGAAAGCGGGACAGGTCAGAGAAACGTTAAAGTTTCACAAAGACATTCCTTTGCAGTCAGCACAGACTTCTGAATTTCAGGTAGTGTGCCCCCTCAGAGTTGCTGTAAAGTTGTTGGTTAAGTTCTGTTTTTGATATGAGGGAGATAAAATAAAAAGAAGCTGTTGCTGCTGTTCACTGCACTGCATCTCCATGTCAGGTTTAATATTCCTTTTTAAACACAATTTAGTCACTGACATGTGGCACTGAGACGAAGACCCTTTTAACCCAGTAATGATATCATCGTCCATCATGATGTTTCACTGTGGATGTCACACTGTGGACACATATGTCAGTTTTGTAAACATGGTGTGGACCAGTGGACGATGAGTTTTTGGCCGACAGTCACTTTTTGGTACAACACTTGTCCAGGATTAAAAATGTATTGTATGAGTAATATGATGCAAAAACACCTCAAGGCACTTTCCTTCATGGCAATTAAGAACAAACTGGCCAATAAATTGTACTTTCATGATATAGTGGATGATTCTGCACAAAGCCGAGCCAGGAAAAGATGCAATGCATAAAATAAAACTATTTTATGATTCATTTAGGCTCATAAACTCTTCCTGTGTTTGCTGTCAGGAATAGAATTTGTAAATGAGATGCTGGCTTTAATTGAGTGTACCTGCATTGATCCTGTGATGTTGAGATACACATGAATTTATTGTACTGTTGGCTTTGAATCTTCCTGTACTGTAAATCCAGTTGAGATGCAGGTGAATGCAGTTACATGTTATTGTTAATATGAGTGCTGTATATCCTGGGTGAATTTTGAGGATATATTGTCATTATTTCAGCCATGCCTCTCACAAAATAGTTCCAGCATCCCTGACTAGCTTCGAAAAGTTCTTGGCTAAAATATTTGCAGGACAGAGAATAACAGACAGAAGATAAAGAATATAAAGATGAGTATCACAAGACAAAAGACAAATGTGCACATAGTAAATTTGGAAACCTCCTGGGCCTCATGCCAGAACATTTTAATATTCTTATCGAACATGCCACATCAGATTCAGCAAACACTCGCAACTTCAGATAACTGTGTAAATGATGCGCCTGAGTGTATCTGAGTGCATGTGAATGAGACTTGTAAATTAGCTAAATTAATGCCCCAGTAATACCTTATAAGGCTGTGCTTCCTGCCCCATATGTCAGGAAGTGTTCATTCATGAAAATGGAATCAAAGAGTAAACAGAAGAACTTAACAAGTTCGGAGTTTGACGTGTTTGTTTTAGAGATCCAGAAAGGAAAATCTATCATTTTAATAGTCCTGTTAAAGCAAAGAAAGGGGAAAACAAAATGATGTTAATGTCATGTTACTTGAGGGTCGGGCTGTCACTGAAATACCGAGGACATGCCTCGATATGAAAATGGCTTAAAAAGAATAAAAAACACCATCTCACCACAGCAAGGTGCGAAAGATGACTGCAAGGAGGAGGGGGGTGAGGGGAAGTTCTCTGTCATGGAGACAGAGGATAGAATAAGTGAGGATGTTACCATGAACAGCAACTTCCTAAACCTGCATGTGAAGATATACGACTAATAGATCTGACAGCAGGTAATAATAGATCATTAAATTAATAATGAGAGGCTTTATATGTATATGCAGTTATTAGTGAAAAACTTTACTTTGTATACCTGCAGACTGACTGCACATGACTCTACGACAGGTCTGGACCTCGTAAATTGTGTTCGTATCTGAAAGAAAATTCAAAATACAAGAACATTGGTGAATGCGACAAATTCTCCTAAATCACTCGTACACAACACTTAAGAGCAAGTCTGTTGGTACGAGCGGTTCTTGCATGAGGCCCATTGTTTGTAAGAGCTCGACAGATTGTAATAACAACACCAAATTAGACCTGAAATGATTGAATTCTCAAATGACTTGCATCGCGCTCACACAACTTAATATGATATACTCTCAGAATTGAGGCAATAAAGATTCATTTCAGTGCAGACAAACTCTTTTCTACAAATAGAAAGGTGAGTGAACTGAGTTTAGGCAGGTTTACCCTCCACTACATCCCTGAATGTAAAGCAGGAAATGAGTGACTGGAAGAAAATAATAAGGAGTGCAGAGGGAGTGGGGGGCGGGGGGGTTCGGGCTGGGGAGGGTGTTGGCTGGCTGGCAGGAAAGAGGCAGAGCTGAATAGGAAAAGGAGTGTTATTTTGGCTCCTGTTGCAAAGACCTCTGGGAAAATAGGGCCTGCCTGACAGTGCTGCGCGAGCCATAAATCACCGCAAGAGCAATCCTCCTCCTCGCCGTGACCTAGAGGTGACCCCAGAGTCGCACACATTTTCAAACACTGAGCACACACACTGAAACACATTCAGGTGGAAGCATACACCCCCCCACCACCACCACCACACACACACACACACACAGAGGAGGAGGCTGTGTGGGAGCCTGGGTGTCACTTCCGTAGCCTCAACCACGCAGCAGCAGCCACAGCACTGCACTATTACTCACACAAGCCGAGACATGAATTAACTCAGTGTGCCATTCATGCATATTTGCACTTATTCATATTGAACCGAGCATAATGCAGTGGAGACACTGGGCATATTTCATTCAGTGTCCTTTAAGCTAACCATATTGGCTGTGAGGTCAATGTTTTCATCTTTAGAAGTCCTTATTGCAGCTTTCTGGTCATGGAAATATCTCGGAAGACCTTTAATTTTTCTGGAAAACTTTATGTGAAACAAAATTCTCACGAGCTTTCTGTAAAAAAAAAGAAGGTCACATACTGTACATGACAGCCACAGGAGCATCGGACAAATGGGAGGCCATCATTGTGTCAGCTGACATTACAGCTGTAGAAATGAATGAGGATATATATGTGCAATATGTCAATGAAAAGTATATTTGTGTGCAATAACACTTATTTTATTTTTACAACTTGAATAGATCAATGGATTTTTATTTTGAACATGTTAAAAAAAAAAAAAAAAAAAAAAAAAAAAAAAAAAAATCAAAATTATTATAAGAACAACAAAATGAAAACAGAACAGAAAATCTATACAACAAATTCACTGAAGAAATTCTCAAAAAACAAACAAACAAACAAAACCCCAGCACACTTCACAAGCTTGAAAAGGAGTATGAAGAAGTATACACTTGTGTAGTCCTTCCACTTGTCCACTATCTTATTATTTACAAAAAAATAACTTCTTGAATGTGACAGAATATTAAAGTCCTCTGAACCTCTGAATGGAATTATTGAAATTTAGAAAAAATCTGTTCTTGAACTAAGAGACCAGGATTTGTTACATCTGGTTAAATATGAGTCAGACTTTAAGTTTAGGTTTAGAAAAGACCGTTTTCACGGCAGCCATATTGTAAACACAGGTGTTACCAATGATACTAATTAAGATCCTGCATCATTGCTATCATTACGCCACAGACTTTGCGCTTCAACCAGATTTTAACTGGTCTAAGGCGCAAGTGGTTTTCACTCCAGTGCGCCGAGCACAAGATGGCAAACGCTCCTGGCCACGCCTTTAATTTTAGACCTCCTGAACGTGGCTGCACAGACCAGGTGCAAGTTCATTTTGCCATCTTGCAGACGTGGCAAAAATGGCAACTGCTCTGGTGTAAGATAGCAGAACCACCTGTACCACCAGCGCAAACGCTTTGCACCGGGTGTAAGATAGGGCCCCAAGACTTTTTTATCCCTAGGGGGAAATTTGTTTTCATGGCACTGTACACATTGGTCAACAAACAAACAACACACAGATGTCTCTACCAGAGATTATAGCTTTCCTGAGGAGGACTTAATGTTTCCATCCCACTCTGTCATGAACTCGGGCCTCCTGTTCATGAGTTGATGCATGCGTCCTTCAGCACAGTGATACGGTTGGTGGGTGTTGGTGGAGAAAAAAGTCTGTTGATTATTTTGAGTAATCAGGTCATGATTTTGGGAAAGAGACATTGCCGGTGAGTTTTTCTAAATTACTATTATTATTATTTTGGCACTTTTAGCACCACAAGTGGTGTGCCATCTAGTTTCATTATTCTGGAAAGAAGGCAGACATCTCCATGGCTGTTAACTGTCTCTTTAAAAGAGTGCCAGTCGAAGTTCAAACAGTGGAAAAACAATGTAGAACACAGGGTGGAAAGATCAGATGTGTGTGGAGCCGTCGTGGCCGTGTTATAGAGCCATGAGGAAACAGCTGAGCAGTAATGTGACTTAAATGTTCACTAAGTCAGAACTTATCCAGAAAAAGGGTTTCCGTCTCCCATTAAGAACACTGACTTTTTGAAAACAGCAAAAACCACCTCAGGCATGTGTTTTTCATTTGTTTATTGTTGTTTTTTTGTGAAATTGCTTGCTACGATACTTCATAATGCACGTAAAAATATGATGATGGAAGCAGGACTATTGTTACTGATAGAATTGGTGGCAAAAACTATGAATATAAGAGGTAAGTTTTAATAAACAGAATGTGGTCAAGCTTAAAACCACAGTGGGGTTATGCTTAGTTTACTTTCCACAGAGTTGAGAATAATACAGAAATGCACTAGAGCTGTGTGTAACTTGGTTTTCTCTCATTGGATGTAGAGTGCAGATCTGGAAGTCTAGTTTGTGGTTTTTGCACGGTGTGTGTCTGAGGGTGGAAGGGAGGCCAGTGAAACATCAGGCAAACCTTGGAGAGCTTGTTACGGGAGGAGGTGGAGCAGAGAGGCGAGGTGATGAGAGGGAGAGATTTTGAGGTGAGGGGGAGGAGAAGGAAGGTGAGAGTGCTGAATTAAGAAGCAAAACAAGATGATAATTTAACAGGACGGTTAGATGGAAGTGAGAGCCGTGGCACTGCTCAGCCTTTAAAACTCCTTGTAAAATAAATTATGCAGATTTAAAGCCTGTAAAAGAATGAACTTAATAGCAATATTTTTTTTCTTCACTATGTAATGACAGATGTGTTTGTGCTGCTAATTAATACGCAGCAGGTCTATTTATACAAATGCATTCTGTATGCTTTTCTAAGCACACAGTAATTGCACTTAATGTTGCTTAACAAGTCTCAAGTTCTTGTACTGCCCATTAATACTTTCTCAGCTTTCATTGACGGTGTTCATTTGCAAAGAGAGGAGGCTGCTATTGTCAGCTTTTTATTGTTGTTTGTTTTAAATAGGTTTTAAATGTACTTCCACATGTCAATAAAAAGGGCTTTAATTGTCTCCGAGGGGTCTGAGGGGGGGGGGGGGGGGGGTGGGGGAAGAA